>OY855912.1:14275000-14572500 GCA_963693305.1 Meandrina meandrites | reverse complement strand
TTTCATAATTCACGAAAAATATCATGTTGGCATTTCACGCTTCACGAAAAATAAAAGAAAACGTTTTGAAAATTCACGGTTCACGGCTACCATGGAAATCATAATTCACGAGGAAAAAAATTGCCATTTCACATTTCACAGGAAATAAAAAGGGCCGATCACGAGTCAGGTAAATACCTTTTAGCACCCTCATTCAGACTTTGGATAACTCGTGAGGTCGACTTGTGGCAAGTCTATTATGGTCCATTGCAGCCCCATTGCAGTAAACAAAACAAGAATCGCTATCAAAATTAACTACCTATTGCCGTGAGTTTATTTCAACTTTATAAGCCGTTATTTTCATTTTCACGAAAACTATTAAAAATAAATCAATACACTGGATTCAGGTTAGCCCAAGGGCTCAAGGGATTAGGATTGTATGCAGTTTATCAATAAAATATTTTTGTCCTACTGGTTTATTGTCTCGTCGGCGAGTGTTTGCTAATAAATCGTTGACAGATTAAGTCGCATAAAGCTTCGTAGACGATCACGAGAGAAGTTTCACATTTCCGGATAAATGTGGATTTAAGCTGTCAACGGCCTACGGGTCAATGACCTAAACAATAGACTTCTGGTCAATTTTCCACATATTTGGGATGCCGAGAGACCTAAGGCTGCGGCTAGCCATGGATACCACGAAATATTGACGTTTCTCTAGTAAGCAAAACTATAAAGATGCTCGCGATACTATTTAATATTGCCGTAAGTTTATTTTGTTTTGCCTCAAGATAATTTTTTTTATGGGATAATGGTCATAATGAGATTATTCTTCGGTTCTATCGCGCGCCCGGTGAACAGATTTAATTTGAAACAGTTTCGAATTTCCAACAAAGGCGCACCAAAGAGACCAAACACACCGAGTTCTTCAATGAATACTAGGATCCAAACTTCGAAAGGCAAACTCTTTGAGTATTTTTGTAATGTGCTAGAAACTAGCTGAACTAACTGTCTAACTGGACCTGACTGGATTTAAATTAACGCTACCAATAAAAGTAAAAGCACATTGTTTTCCACAACTGAGAAAGCTTAGTGAACCACGTGTGATTTTTTGCAGCGGCGTTTGAATTCGTCCAGAATATTTTAAAAGCTTTGAACTTTAGAGAATAAAGATTTCAATAAGGCATAATATAACGTGTTATGACATTTCTAAGCGCCAGATAGAGGACCATAAACGTCTTAATACGTACCTTGTAAACCGCGGATCGGAAGGCCGGAAGGTCTGTTATGATCTGGAAAGTTCCAAATTTAGCGAAGACCAGCAAAGATGCTTGGTAACCATGTCTCAAGTTTGTTTCCATGCTTTCTCGGTGAAGTCTGAGCAGGGGGATCGCTCTCGATCTCAAATCCCAAATCGCAATTTCAAAAAAATCGATTTTTTTTCTCGCAATTATAAAAAAATAAATTCTATGAAATCACCCACCATCCTTTCCTCCCTACTCCCAACATTTCCTTTTCTCCCTCCTCCCTACAATTTCGTCCCGATTTCTCCTTCCTCCCTAGTTTTTTGGACCATTTCTCCCTCCTCCCTATTCTGTTCCTCCCCCCTCCTAAATGAACCAACTTTGACAACGGTTACATTTAAAAATAAGCAACTCAGTTAAAAAACCAAGGAACGTAATTAGACCTTTGTTCTGGTTTTGAATTTCCCAACCGAGCGCTATAACTCGTTCAAAAAGCTTGTTGAAAGTGCTCTAACCAATCCAAGCAAAAATAATTGGAGAAAAATGTTATTGAAAGTGCCAAATTCGTTATAAAGAAACCCAACAAAGTTGCATACTTTACCAGTCAAAAGCAAAACAAAAGCCAGTCTTTTTTATTTGGCGTAACGCGCATTTTCCCGCGTCTGGCGCCGGTTGGTTGCACGTTTTCCCGCGCTTTGCGCCGGTTGTATGTTTTTCTTGAGTTTTGATTGGTTCAGTGCGTTTTCTGTATCTGTTGTGATTGGCCAAATATGTAACGTAAAGACAACCCAAATTACTGCAAACTGAGTTTTTGAGTTTCGTTTTCTGTACCTGTTGGAAGGAAGTAATGAGCTTGTTGACACAGAAATCTCATTTTCCATTTGTTTTTACCATAACACTGCTGAACCCTTGCAATGGACAAACTATCCTAAGTTACCGTTCATTCAATAGTCTTTCCCAAAGTCTTTACACTCCGTACCTTGCATAGTGACCAACATGCTTCCAACTGTTTCAGTATATGGTAGGAGTTGCTCCATGAAAATAAGTGTCTAAACAGGAAATCATAAACGTGAGATTGAAGCCGGACAGGAAGTAGATACGAAGTACAGTGCATGTTCGCTGTTACACAGTCGGTTCTCGGTTCATTAAAGCCAATGATCGTTACAAACGTATAAGTAAGAAATATATACACGGGGTTACTTTAAACTCAATTTCCGTCAAAATGGCATTTTGTTCTTTAAAAGAAGTCTAAGCACTATACGGACAAGAGCAGGTACGAAGCTGCTGCGTTACAGGGTGATAATGAAAAAGCCTTCAATACAACGTACATTTCTGGTGAGTTCGTGGACTGTTCCATCACTTGGCATGTTGGAATGTTTGTCAGGACCGTGCTACAAAGAGAATAAATATCCATAATGAGAGAGCGAGAGTGATGACCAGACCTAACTAACGGATCAAAGAACACGTATTGAACTTTTATCTTACTTGAAAGCAACAAAGGACAACAGTTCGACAGGAAAATTATTAAAGCTGACATGAAACGCAAGCTACAGCGTTGGACGTTTTGTCGTGGAAATTTTCCCCGTGCCCCGTTCAATGTTGGAGATGAGAACTGAATCGATCGACCAAAATATTTCAAACAACATTGGACAGGGGGAAAGGGGCGAAAATTTTCCAACACTTGTGTCCATGGTTGTAGCTTACAAAAACGCTTTAGAAAAAGTTTATTTTCACCTTTATACCATCAGCGAAATCATCTAGGGCCTTGGCAGACTGGGAAACAAATAACATTAAACTTTGTTCAATGAGTAAGAGACAATGTGTGGTAAAAAAACAACAACAACAAACAAACACATTCCCTCTGTCGCTCGCGCATCACACTCACTCTTGACTTTCTAAAAGAAGGATTCCTTGCAGTTTACAAAACTTTTCTACAGCTGTTACTTGGAACGTCACGCAGCGTTTCTCTCCGGGGAATAAGTGTTGCATGACGAAGTAAATAATGGCTGCGCATTTCTGCCAAAAATGATAAGCTGAGTTAAGGTAAACTGCTTTGTTGTTCTTACTGCGATGACTCACCGTTGATTCCATAGCATGAATGAGTGTAGGAAACTGCCCCTGAGTCCTATGAAATGTTTCCTGTAAAAAGAAAAAAAGGTTATGTTCGATGTGCTCAAACGGTGAAACAAGCGCCGTTTACGGCGCAAATCTGAAGAGTCCGAATATTTCCGATTCTCACCGTCAGGTTGACGTTGCAAGAGCACTTCCGAAAGTCGTCACGTGGGTTTGAGGGCATCAGGATACCTCACGTTACTTGAGGCCCTTAGGAAAACATGACGGAGGCTCACAGACCTCAGGTAATCCTCGGAATTGTTGATGGAGCGTGCTGCCCAGTTATCGAAACATTTACTCTACTTCACATCTATCCTTGAAAATCTGTACCCTGGTTCCAGGGTTCAAATGATGGATAAACGTCGTTATCCACCAGATAAACCACTATCCTCATTCCTGCGCTATTTTATGTTAACACTTATCCACTGGATAGCGATTTATTCGTTGGACAGCGCTATCTATCCTTTGAACAACCGGAAACATCTCAAACTTTTTTAGCTTACACAGGGGAGTTCCCTCTCTCACCGGGAGTTCTCGCACAGTTCAAATAGCAAGAGCATCCCAGGGATATAAAAAAACCCGGTGGTCTAATACGGCTTTGAAAGGAACCAAACTTAGAACGTACCTGCAGTGTGACATAGAAATCAGGTTGAATGGCATTGAAGGCTTTGAGTATTGGAAACACTTGCTGAATGGCGGAGTAGTTGTGTTTGTTGAAATGGCGCTTTAGAATGTTAATAATGGCCTGCGGGAAAGACAAGACATAAATAGTAAACAAGAAGCCTGCTTTTTCATTTCAATGTTTCTTTGAAAATTAACGTTTTTAGTGTTTTCTCATGACTTGTTAAACCAGAACCAAAGTTATTCACACTTGACCAATCACAATAAACCAACTGCAAAATGAACCAATCGGATGTCGAGGTGAAAACATGCAACCGCCGCCAAGCGCGGGAACACGCGCAAAGGCTGTTACTGCTCTCTGTGATTGGTTTAAAAAACTCGCGCCAAATACTCAACCAATCAGATGCAAAACCGAAACAGATCCCGACTAGATCACGTGTATTTTCCCGCGCTTTGCGCCGGCTCCGTAAATTTGCTTCGTGCTTTGATTAGTTCACTGCGTTGTTTGATTTTAGTTTCATGACACTCAGAAGCTGCGCGCCATAACTTTTCAAGAAATCTTTTAACGATTCTCTCTCAGTTGCGGACATAGTACACCTAGTCCTTCATGCAAATTAGCAAAATAACGACACGTTGCAAACACTAGAAAAGTTTTTATAGAAACGGCATTTAAGATAAAAAAAATCATTGTTTATTGTCAATATGAGTGCCCCTACAAAGCGTGCATGGATAGGCCAATCCCTTTTACAAATATACTTCCTTTAAATAATTATAAGTAAAGCCCCTTGTAAACAACCACGCCCCACGGAGTAAGAGGGCTTTACCACATTTTACACTGAAAAATCAGCATTGACAAAAGTTATGTGTAAAGCAAGTACCTCTCCTTCGGAAATGAAATCATCCATCGCGGCTTGAATAAGCTTGTCAAAAATGGTGCTCTGGCTTTGCTCTGGAATAATGCTCTTCATAAGCTCTCGTTCACTCTGGCAAAACAGCAAAACAAAAAGAAAAACTTGTAAGGTCACAAAGTTGCTTGTCCCTTAGAAGTCATGTGCTTTAACATAAAAACCATCATGGCCTTGTAAGGTCCTCGATTTCGTTTCCAGGGCGAACGCTGCCGGAGAAGAAATTTTTTTGGCTACTTTAAAAACAACAACCATTTCATTTTCCCAAACATAAAGAGAATAAAATAAATTAAAATAGGCAAAAAAACCTACTCAGAATAGAAATAAACTAAACGAGCTGAGTAGCTAAAAAATTAAATTGCTATGACTAGGTTTCGAATAACAAAATGTTTTGTGAAACATTTGAGAAGAAATATTAGCGATAAAAGTGAACGACGTTTCGATGACTCCATGTCATCATTATCAAGTTAAATTAGAATACAGAGTTGAAGCTTTATATAGTGATCGGAGAATGAATGAAAATATTTAGTCAATTTTTAAGTAAACAGTTTGGCACGGACGGAGTCTGATTGTGTGTTAAGTTTTGGCTTTATGTTCCTGATGAAGAGCATTTCGTAAAGTACACAATCCAGCTTCGTGCGGCATTTCTTTAAAACAGTGAACTGGTCCTGTACACTGGACTGTTTACTTTACGAAATGATCTTCATCAGGAACATAAAGCCAAAACAAGCAAGTTGCGGCTCATTAATGATCCGTAAGGGCAAAGTTTTATTTTGAGCAAGGTCTATTGTTACACAAATTCCATCATTAAAAAGGGCTTCAACAAAGAACTTGCTTTATTGTTGAATTAATACCAGTCACATTTCCAACCACCGACTGAAGAGAGATGAAAATGCGACGAGTTGCGGAGTATATTTGAAGAACTTTATGGTGTTTGAAAATGTGATGAAACACTCTCTCAAATGTTTGATATATCTTCTCAATCGAAACTAAAACTAAGGAGAAAACGGAGAAATGAAATCGTTAAGTACTAATTTATTTAGACCATATAAACGTCCAGACTGTCGTGGTAATATAATGGTTTCCTTTGTTTTAACTTGATGAATATTAATGTTTTGAAAAGCAAAAAACAACAAGGTGCGGAACAGAAAGCAAACAACTTCGACCCGCCAATTGACGTCCTAATATTTGTATGCTCCAACATGAGTTCGATTTATTTGTTTTTTATAGCTGCCCTTGATTTAAAGGGAATCTTCTTCAACGTACGAATGCTGCGGTGCTGCTTCAAAGACGCAACGAAGTACACATTTCTTCAGCAACACAGATCACTAATCATTTTTCAATGTATCTGCCAAGGTACTCTTCCTGTCATGGATGTTGTTGAGTCGTGGAAAGGATCTAGGTTGTGTTTGTCGTACTCATGGTTCACGTTTTGCTGTATGCTGCGGCCTGGACGGATATCAATGTACAACACGACAACGCCGCTCCAGAAGATTCAAAGAAAACATGTTCCTTGCTTTGGCACGTTTGTAAACAAAATAAAGGAATCTTACTGTTTTATTGTATTGCAAGTTCGTTGTTGATTTTTAGCGGCCTCCCTCGTTCCTTTGTCAAAATTTTGAACAGACCAAAGTTTTTAACGAGTTAGTTTATCCATCATTAGCCACGACTACCGCCCGACTAATTACTGGAATCATTCTACCTGCAGTATTCATTTATTTGATAGATTCAAGCTACGAAGAAAATGGAATAAAAACTGTAGTTATTTAGGGGCGAGCGATGTTCCCTTAGCATAAGTCTGCTGCCTGGTCCGAAAGGTCTTGTTAGGCAACATTCTGCCATTGAGTGACAAGTGTGATTTTACGCCTGGTTCTTCCACTCCAACTGTGGTGGGCGGCAAAATTCATTGTAGTGAAACACCCTCAGTAAATATTCATTATGATCATTTGAGAGAATCATATCCTCTGTTTTATTCATCAGTTAGACCAAAATAAGACACAAAACTAACGTTAGTTAGTCGTCCTTACGGGTCGAGCGCAGTGCTGCCTCACCGGGAAGCTGGAGTTTACCGGTACAATCAGTAGAACATAGGTTTTTGACCTTTTTGACCAATCAGAGTGCGCAACGTATCTCAGGTTAATTCATAAATAGAATTAAACAAGGAGCTTGCTTCTTTGCTGAACCGGACAGCCCACGATATCGACCCGACCCGGCACCAATAGGAAGTTCTAATAATTTTCATCATCTAACATGAGTTCGATCTATTTGTTTTTTATAACTGCCCTTGATTTAACGGGAATCTTCTTCAATGTACGAATGCTGCGGTGCTGCTTCAAAGACGCAACGAAGTACACATTTCTTCAGCAACACAGATCATTAACCATTTCTCAATGTATCTGCCAAGTTACGCTTCTTGTCATGGATGTTGTCGAGTCGTGGAAAGGATTTGATACGCAGCCCAGAGAATCGTGCAACGTCCTCAGAATGCTGCCCATTTCTATCATGTTTTTGCTGGCTTGCAACATTATGGTACTTTATTTTGACCATCACACGACGCTTCGTCACCAAGGTGCATCTTTTAAAAATAAAGTAACCGTAGCACTATGTTTGGGATTCGTTGGTGCTGTAGCAATTTTGTCCAGTTGTTTCTGCAAAGATTTTCGTTTTCAAATAGTCATCAGAGGAATTGTGTTTGTCGTACTCACGGTTCACGTTTTGCTGTATGCTGCGGCCTCGACGGATATCAATGTACAACACGACAACGCTGCTCCAGAAGATTCAAAGAAAACATGTTCTTTGCTTTGGCACGTTTGTAAACAAAATAAGGGAATCTTGCTGTTTTATTGTATTAGCATTAGCCACGACTACCGCACGACTTATTACTGGCATCATTCTACCTGCAGCATTCATTTATTTGATAGATTCAAGCTACGAAGAAAATGAAATAAAAACTGTAGTTATTTAGGGGCGAGCGAGTCTTAAAATGCTGTACACAAAGAAGCTTCAAGCTTATTGCTATGGAAACTATTTCACATAAAGAATATGTTCCCTTCTCTAGTTCTCTTCTCTAAGAATATGTTCTCTAGTATTTGTCCATTTCGCTCCCAACTTTACGAGATTTTTCTTCGTTCCAACAATTTTACAAAACTCTGTTCATAGCTGCCGAGAATATTTATTTCAGACAACTGGTGCTTTTTAACAACAAATTTATTTCACCCTTGATTGCCAGCGTAAAAGTTCTTTTGTTATAAGCTGCGCGGCGTGTTTACTATATATTTACATATCACACAATGCACTTCACATGCTTTTTTTTTTTTTTCAAATCAGTATATAATTATTTTTCTTTAAAGCTGTCCACATTTTACTTTTCAAAACGTTCCCACTCCAACTGTGGTGGGCGACAAAATTCATTGCAGTGAAACACCCCATGGGTCAGTAAATATTCATTATGATCACTCGAGAGAATCATATCCTCTGTTTTATTCATCAATTAGACCAAAATCAGACATTAAACTAACGTTAGTTTGTCGTCCTTACGGGTCGAGCGCAGTGCTGCCTTACCGGGAAGCTGGAGTTTACCGGTACAATCAGTAGAACATAGGTCTTTGACCCTTTTGACCAATCAGAGCGCGCGACGTATCTGAGGTTAATTCATAAGTAATGGTAATAAGACTGAGTGGAGTCCAATTCGGTCTGTAATCATACGAGTGATTAACAAAATCGGACGACCGCGTAGCGGGAGTCTGAAATCACAAGTATGATTACAGACAGAATTGGACGACACAAAGTCCTATTACCAATTAATCATAAGTATAACAAAATTCGAGAAAAAATTTAGCCTACTAAGGACTTATCATCACTAAGACAAAAAAGCCATTCTTGCAGCTGAATGTTTTAGGAATATCAAGGAGTATTTAGTCCCAACAAGGAACCAAATAAAGAGCGCGCGCATGCGCAGCACGCAAACTTTGTTATTGGACACTTTGTTATTGGACACCTTGTTATTGGACACCTTGTTATTGGACACTTTGTTATTGGACACTTTGTTATTGGACACCTTGTTATTGGACACTTTGTTATTGGACACTTTGTTATTGGACACTTTGTTATTGGACACCTTGTTATTGGACACTTTGTTATTGGACACTTTGTTATTGGACACCTTGTTATTGGACACTTTGTTATTGGACACTTTGTTATTGGACACTTTGTTATTAGACACTTTGTTATTGGACACCTTGTTATTGGACACTCCAATTTGGTAAAAAATAGGGCGTGCTAAGAACCAATCAGAATCGAGAATTTTGTTATAAGGAGCTTGCTTCTTTGCTGAACCGGACAGCACACGATATCGACCCGACCCGGCACCAATAGGAAGTTCTAATAATTTTCATCATCTAACATGAGTTCGATCTATTTGTTTTTTATAACTGCCCTTGATTTAACGGGAATCTTCTTCAAC
Source organism: Meandrina meandrites (assembly GCA_963693305.1). Taxonomy (NCBI): domain Eukaryota; kingdom Metazoa; phylum Cnidaria; class Anthozoa; order Scleractinia; family Meandrinidae; genus Meandrina; species Meandrina meandrites. Next base: position 14,563,180 of record OY855912.1, on the reverse strand, counting down.
GTACGAATGCTGCGGTGCTGCTTCAAAGACGCAAAGAAGTACACATTTCTTCAGCAACACAGATCATTAACCATTTCTCAATGTATCTGCCAAGTTACGCTTCTTGTCATGGATGTTGTTGAGTCGTGGAAAGGATTTGATACGCAGCCCAGAGAATCGTGCAACGTCCTCAGAATGCTGCCCATTTCTATCATGTTTTTGCTGGCTTGCAACATTATGGTACTTTATTTTGACCATCACACGACGCTTCGAAACCAACGTGTACCTGCTAAACTTAAAATGTCCGCAGCAATATGTTTGGGATTCGTTGGATTAGCAGCGATTTTGTTTAATTGTTTCTGTGAGGAGTTTGCTTTTCAAATAGTCATCAGAGTAATTTTGTTCGTCGCACTCACGGCTCACGTTCTGCTATATACTGAGCACCGCTCAAGAAGATTCGAGGAAAGCAACTTATTTGTGGTGTAACGTTTGTAAAGAAAATTTAAGACACTCTTGTTTTATTGTATCGCATGTTTGATGGTGATTTTTAAGGTGGTGGCAAACGAGGACACAATGTTGCGGACACAAATGTTTCCCCGTTTGCCCGTGCGTGCAACATTTGTTGCGGACACAAATTTTGTGTCCGTCTCGGACACAAAATTTGTGTCCGCGGCATGTACACAAAAGAAATGCTTTGTGTCCCGCTCGTTTTCCTACCCAAGAAACATCATGAGCAACAATGTGTCTGCAACATTGTGTCCTCGTTTGCCACCACCTTTAGCAACTTGCTTTCAACGAGATATTTTATCCCGACTGTCACGAGAAAATGAAATAAAAATCTACCTCTTTGTTAATTATTTTTGCGGGAACGATAGGGTTTTCATTTTCACTGTTCAAAGTCTGATTCTTTACAAGTATTCTCCTGGTATACTACATTTTTTGGAACTTTACTAATAAAGTTCTGGATGTTTGAAAACGGCGAAATCCAGACAGTGTCGGCGCCATTGTCAAAGCAATTTTGTTCGGGTGCGGAGCATTTTAAAAGTAAAGAATCTCGTTTGAGAGAACTGAAAATATATTTACCATCAGCAGCTATTTTACATATCCTTACAGATGCTTCCACGTTAACGTGAATGATTTCTCTCGAAATAAGAAAAAACAAACAGCCTCAGACGTTTGACCGCGCTGAAGTTTTGACGTCACGGCTCTACTAGCCCCAGGACCTCAGTTTGCGCAGTCTTTGATCCACTCGGAACGGATTTTTTAACATTTCGGGATTGCCTGCGTCCCTGGTGATTGGTGGAATTACACACTTTCAGTTTGTACAATCACATTCTGTTTGTTTGGTTCTCGAGGACGTTCGTTCTGACGTCTTGCCTCCACTTGCTTTAGGTCCTACCTACTTCGCGTTTTGTTTGGCCCAACCAGAAATCTGACTTTTTTGAACGGCTAAAACGCGCCGAAGAGAAACCGCTTTCCATGTTTTTTCGTTGTTCACATCAGGATCGCACGTAGATTCGGTCAAGCAAACATACACTTAAAAGGTCAAATGAACCAAAATTTCGACATTCTTTCTTTAGCGATTTTAAAGCAACCAAACGCTAGAAGAATTCATTATTAAGTAAACTCAAGGCGAAATTTTGCGTTCTGAGCCTTAAAGCGCGAACTATAGCAAAAACTACGAAGATTTCCGAAGACTTCACGAAAACGTTTCCAAAATGACCGCGCACTGAAATGGAAGGAATGGATCGAGCTTTGAATTTTGTGACGTAATAGTTTTATTTTACGGCTTTGCGATCGAAGAGACGATCGTCGTTTAAAGGGCAAATAATGTAAAGTTTGAGAGTTTCAGTCAGTCTGAGTAATTCAAATAATTCTGAAAGGATCTAAGCTTTTTTTAAACATTGTTGTTATATTTTTTACTACATTGGAATCCAGTTTCAAAGACTAATAATTATCAAAGCACTGAGTAAAACTGTAAGCACTGTACGATATAAGAGGTATTCAAACACTGGATGGCGTATAAAAATCATCAGTCTGCTCAGCTTGGTATAGAACAATTAATTTTGTTATATACCCTAAGTGAAATGCAGTTTTTTTGGATTTGCACGTAATTCTTATCAGGACGTGTGCGGCTTGCATAGGATGTGGCCAAAAGCCACATCCAAGATTGAATTCACTGTTTCTTTTCCGTACTCGAGAGTCGCACAGAACACAAAAATAAATTTGTACTCAAAAATTTAACTTGAATGTAAGGATATTTCTCAATGCAAATTCGAAACCGCAAAAGCATCACTGTCAATGAATAAATTCGTGTCGTTTTATTTTCCAACTGAAGGAAAATTCAATGTTGAAATAAGTACAGAGCGTTTACACACTGTTCCTGTGGACACCGTTTGTATTAGCTGTTTTTTGGTCCATATTTATTTAGCCGGTGCCTGTTGTTTAGTGCTCGAAGTTAACGGTTGTAAACCCAACATTAATACAACCTTTGAAGCATAATTTAATACGCGTCAAACTAATTCAAATTCTAATACTTGATCATGACCAGTCAAACCAACAAAGTAAAAGTGCTAATAATCATAACAAATACTCTATGTAGCTCTAGGTAGAATAAGAAAGGTGCAAAATGCATACCTCTAACTTCCTTCGTTTAGCAAAAGCCGAACGGACAGGGGGACCTTTGTGCTTCGTGAGGCATTCTTCCCCGTGATTTCTTTTCCGGACAAAAAAAAAAAACTAGTCGGCATAGCATCCTCTTTGAGGTGGAGTCTGAGCGGCTTGAAATCAGAACCAGATATCGCCAGATTTTCTCTGAAGCAGTCTTCGGTAAAATGAACCGCACAAATGCGAGAGTTCTTGTCTGGCTTAAATTCTTTTCTTTTCATTTTCAAAAGCCATTGTTTCCTGAGCTTTGAATTTGCTGGAAACTTAAACGTATTTTAATTTCGACTTAGAATTATTTAAGCAGTTTGGTGCTGCACAAAACACCATGATGTCCCATTCTTGTGAGCTTCATCACTAATTCAATTTCACAGCACACCAATAATGACGTCACAGTTTTAAGTTCCGAAAATTTCTCGACAATTGTCCCGAGTGCTCGACGACTATGAAGGCCTAAAACAAGCATTTTTTAACTTGAAATTTCTCTGTTTTGCACAGTCCAATTACTTTGAAGTTTCGGAATATGTTTATTTGGTTCTTAATCAACAACTTGGCCTAAAAAAAGGAAAATTCGAAATTTTGGTTCATTTGACCTTAAAGGTCTCAGTATCTATTATCAACCTCGGCCTTAGTCCGAGACTCGTAACACTTGCTTATTCAGGGCTGCCACAAAATCATCATCTAATAGTTAAATTGATAAAAAAAAAGGTTCTCACCTGTATGAGTTTGAGCAGAGATTTACAGAACACAATATAATTCGCACCATCAATTTCCCTGAAAGAAGCAAAGACAGCAATTAATTTTATTGAAAAAGTAGACCCAGTACGATGCATTTCTAGAGGCCCAAGGTGATCAGTACAACAATTATAAGTGTAGTCTCTTTAGTCTTCTGCATGAATTCCACGCCTATGACGACAGTTTGCTGAACTATATACGATAGACACATTCCAAAACTGGCTGTCATAAATTTTTGTCACCCAGAAGAAACATTTGTCAACATACAGCGATTTTCGATTGAGTGTCGTGTAACCAAAACCAAAGTAATCACTCTGGCCAATCACAAACGACGCAGACAATCCAGTGAACCAATCAAAACTCGAAACAAATACATGTAGCCGGCACAAAGCGCGGGAAAACGTGCGCGAGCAAGTCATGATTGGTTTTGTTTTTACTACTTCTGATTGGTTGAGAAAGTGGCGCGCATTTTATAAAACAATCACTAAGCGTAGTAATGCAAACCCAGAGCAAATGCGAATTACTTTTGGCAATCAAGTGAAAATCGCTCTAATTTAATTACTCAACCTTAAAGACAAGTCAACTCCCCAACTCTGACTTGAATTTGAAACTTGTACTTGAACTAAATCTCATAAAAATTATACACTCCAAGACATATTCCATTATGGTCTAAACAAAATTGCCTTTAGCCAATAAACTTTACTCAGCTGTACTCAGCTGAGTCTAGAGTAACCTGCACCCGGTCATGTTCAGTGGCATGTATTTTTGCAACCCTATTTTGCACAAGACACCAAAAATATTTGTACTATCCCAGGCTCTCCATTTTCCACGAAGGCTATCATATTATTATGTACTTGTGGAAATGCTTAAGTTGCGCACATAACTGCAACAATGTTTCATTTGTTAAAGCTATCATTAGAGCAGTTTTCAAATGCGTGTCGTAAAACCAAAACCAAAGCAATCACTCTGGCCAATCACAAAGGACGAAACAATCCAGTGAACCAATCAAAACTTGAAGCAGACACAAAAACCCTTCCGTACTGTTATAACTCTTAAAAATATGACTTTTCTGATTATAAGCCCCTAGGGAGTTTTATTATGTGGTCTTTCGGTATGCACCAACAAATTTCAGTCAGTGTCCCATCCAAATAGAAACACAACAATTTTTGAAACCCAAATTTCCATCCTTAAATAATACCACCACCCCCCCCCCCCCCCCCCCCCCCCATCCATAAATAAGGGACTGAAAAAAAGGCATGTTGAGCAAATATAAGCCCAGGGCTTATTTTCAGAATTTCATGATGCATGGGAGAACTCCCCCCCCCCCCCCCCCTCCCTGCTCATGTGGCCAGCACACCTGCCAATCAGTTAGCGATCAGTAAGGAGAATTTGTATTTTGAGTTTGTCACTGGAATATCTTAACTGATACATACTCTTCTTCCTCTTTGGCAGCACCAACATCAGTTGGAATGGCTGAGGTGCGACGAGAATAACCTACCAAGAGATCAACTTCTTTTAATACCACGGCCAATATTTCAAGTACATATCAAAAATTTTTCTTTATTTGCCAAAACACAAACTAAGAAATTTCTTTAACATTAAACCTAGAATTTGATCATTTCATGTTGTTGCAGAGTATGGCTAAGAAATGTACATGTACCAAATTATGTAATATACATGCAGAGCCACTGTGCTGGTCATTAAATCTTTTGTCCTTGCTAACATTGTAGTTTGAATAAACTCGCTAAATTTCTTCAACGTTTTTTCGTTGCTTCATGTTCATCATGTTCAACAGGCAGCCTACAACAAAAAGATGTCTCCCGTAACACAGGAACGGTAAAGTCTGCATACAAGCCTAGTGGCCCATCAAGCCGGAGATTATCCCAGTTTCCGTAGCATGAAGCAACTAGGAGTGTTACTACTTCCCCCTGGATGGGATGCTAGTCCATTGCAGGGTTAACCCAAGCAGTAAATTCGCCGGTACCCATTTATACACCTGGGGGGAGCGAGGCACTATGAGAGTTAAGTGTCTTGCCCAAGAGCACAATGCAGTGCCCTGGCCAGGACTCAAACCCGGACTGTTCGATACGGAGTCCAGCGTACTAACCATTAGGCCACCTCGTCTTCACAAAGACAAGATGTTAAATCCGATAAAAAAATGGAAAAAGTCAGTTACTACAATGCAAACTTATCTTTACCTTGGCCTAGTCATTTTTAAAGCAATACCGGTAATACTTTTTATCATGACTCATATCTTTCAAAACAACCAGTGAGAAGTAGACATAAATATATTACCATGGTGCTCTGACTTGGAGGGAACACGGCGCAACCTGAAAATGAAACATAGCTGATTGCATTTTTCTACTTGGTGGACAAATTGTACATCTCAAGCAGGAACTACTCTAGTGGTAGTTACAGATCTCCAATTGTCTGAATCATGATATTACAAACCTCCCTTCATTCCAGCAATGTAACACAAGACAAACCTGGCCATTTTTTAAGGATATAATAAATCAATCTTTATCACTAGTCAGTATACTAGTATTCAATATCAAGGAAACTAGTTAGATATTTTCACATTTCTGGCTTATAAGAGTCAAAGAAGTGATGTATCCAAATGGCATAATTATGTCAGTTTTCAGGGTAAGGAATAATATTATGAGGTAAGACTACGCCAACTTACTCTCTCTTTTTAGTTCCTTTTCTTGTGGGCGTATTCACACCACCTAATAACAACACAAGAACACAAAATTCCGCATTGATTCTAATAAACAGAGACCAAAAATTATCCATAGTTAAGTCATATAGTGTGATCATTTGGGCGAGAGTACATCTGAAAAGAACTGTTGTTGGTGACTGACATTTACAACCTGAGCAGAAGACAAACTGACGAATCAGCTTCAACAGACCAGATTGGTCTCAGCACCATCAACTGACAACAACTTTTCACTTGACTCTGAAGATGACTTCAGTTTGGGTCGTCAAAACATCGTCACCAACAACAGTTCTTTTCAGAACTTCTCTCACCCAAACTAAGTAGTTCACAGAATATGAACTAATGAAATCATTTTAAAATTCACAGAGTGGTAGCTGTTTAAATTCTAAGGTGGGGAGGCAGGAGCTTAAAGTGCACCTAACCCCTAATTTTTTCTACTTATTTTCAAAAAGAATGCATAATTTGATGAAGATCAAAAAACAATTATGCGAATCCATTAAATCCCCGCGAATTTATGGAGGTTTGAAGTTTGGATTTTCTGGTTCACGACTGCGCGCGAGGAGATCTGGAACCCAATGTTGTTGTGACGTCAGCGGGGGAATCAAATTTCAGCTTTCGTGCCGATTGTGCGACAAATCTGCAGTTCGTGAAATTTCTCGCTTCAAAACTTCTTAGTTCGAAAATCAGCCACCGAAATAATTTAAGGCCTTCAAAAGATGTCATCAGACAACTCAGACTCGGAGTATTGGATTCCCCAGCCGACGTCACAACCTTACTAGGGCCCAGTTTCCCTTGGGACTCGGCGGTGAACCAAAGTGGCGCGAATTTTGCGAAGTTTGAAAATTCACAAAAAATCGAAGACAAGTCGTATGATCATAATTTTTTCACTGTTGTAATCAGGAGCACAAGGAGTTTTTTGGGGGCTAAAAAAAATATTTGGGGTTAGGTGCACTTTAAGGGAACCGTGATTTAAAATAAATCCCAAATCTGGTATAAATTTCACAATGATCCAAGTCTGGGAAGTCTACTAAACGGCCAATTGAAAATGTTAGGTATGGTCTAGAAAAAACTGTATCAAGACATCTTAACTGCTTAACTGAAGTATGAAGCAACCAGGAGTATTGCTACTCCCCTGGAATGGTTACTGGACCATCACAAGCTACTCCCCAGCATTTTCTGTCAGGTGGACAGAGGCACTGTGAGAGTAAAGTGCCTTGCCCCAAAACAGGACATAAGTTCGCCACCAGGCTTAAACTCAGAACTAGGCTTTAAGCTACCCTAAGGGCAGCTTGCTCCCATAATTTAAGGATTACAAACAAGGGTAAGATCCACAAGGGATTTGTTGCAGTTTAAATTCATTTGTGGTTCTAAATTTCTCAAACCAGTTTTAATATTGTTTCTCTTTGTTTCAGATTATGACAATGAACACAAGACAACAGACAATAAAAATGAAACTGGTTTGAAAAATGTTATATACGAACATGTACCCAGATGAGATAAAATAAAGTTGACAAATTTTATATGTCAACATGTTTTGAAAGATCATTGCAGTGGGAATCGCTGTATTCAAGTTGACACCCCTTTCCATGACTTACATTGCTAGAAGAAGTTTTTTTAAAAAAAAAAATGTTTTTTTTTATCAGCTTTTTTAACAAGTTTAAGAAATTATCTAGATAGCACTCTACAAAATTAATACTTCTTCTTAATACTTCATTGTTTTTTTTATACAAACCTGGGGTTGATTTAACCTTTCCACCAAAAGACTGAAAGAAATAAACAAAATGTAGCATAAAAGTTTTGTTAACACAATGATATCTCGAGTGTGCTCTTGTTTGTGGTAACAAAGTCTTCATGAAAATCTTATGTTCAGTCACTAAACTACTTGATACCAATTTATCAATGTTATCAAGAATATTGATTGAATGCCAAAAAAAATTTTCATTTCAAAAGGGATAGTGTCCACACTGATAAGTATGGCCTGTATCTTGCTAGAAACTTGCTTTATTTTCTTATAATTGAAAGAAAAAACACCAAAAGTGGTGAAAGCAAAGAAATATCAACTAAACAAGAAAACAAGTAATGATTATAAAAGATTCAAAATTTCACCAGAATGGCAATTTTGATTCCTTGACATCCTGTCACAAAATCTAATTTGATCAGAGTTAACTCTATTCACTCTGATTTGATGATGTATAATCCACCTCCATCTTTGTAATCCTGTACTTCTTCCACCAACTACTTGTTATAACAGTCTGTCAGTGATTGGCTTTTGAGGTCACCTGTCTGTATACATGTACCAAACAAAAAATGTACTTCTGGGTGGAAAGAAGCACTGTGAGATTTATGTTTTGCCCATAAACAATGACCATGGCCAGTGCTCAAGTGAGGAACACTTGATCTAGAGTCCAAAGGGCTTACATCTAGGCCACTGCTATTAATTACTATGTCTAGCAATTAGATTCAATTTGAACAATCATGTAATTAAGTAAGTTGTTCAATTTATGATACTTACATCTTTCAACCTGTGAAAGAAAAATATAATGATCCTTGTCAAATCTGATAATGGAATTTTTAGTTATGTAATATAGAATTTCAAAAAGAGGTTTAAGTGTTCTAATGTAATATAGACTGTACAGTGAAGTGAAGTGAAGTGAAGTGAAGTGTATAATTACATTGTAGTGTGGTGTACTTTAAAAATTGTAAAAATAAAGATAAAGTCTTAAAATAAAGATTGCAATGGCCATGTTACCTGGCTGGACAACTTTCAGCAAACATTTTGTAATTTGTCCAGTTGTGCATCTCTAGTAAAAAGATGGGCACAACTGAAGATGCGTTATCTACCTTGACAAGTTACTTTTTGTAGTGCGTTGTTTAAGACAGATTTTGAAAAGTAGCTCTTGACGGGTAATGTGTCTTCTGCCCACCTTAACTAGATATGCATAACTGGATGAATTAAAAAAAGGTGGGCTGAAACTAGTCAAGATGGCAAATGACTAATGGAATTTTATTACACACTTTTAAATGCTAATTAAAAACACAAGAAATCCACCCAAGAAATTCCATGATCCTTGAATGAGGAATTTTAAGTTACACCAAGAGACTCTTTTTGGAAAATTAAGTGAAAAATTAAACCTCAGATCAGATGAATCTTAACTCAAATAATCAGTCTACTGGTTGCTACAGACAAAGTGTAAAAATACAAGGATAATAACAATACATTGATAAGTAAAATGTAGTGCAACAATTCCAAGTTGAAACGATTTATATATTCAAAAAATAATAAATAATGAGGATAATGATAAAATGCCTTATTCCTTGTCACTGTGTTTAAACTATAATATTGACAAAATTAATACTCACCCCTGAAGGGACCTCACAAGGGAATTAGATCGGATTTGTGCATAGACACTCATAAAATCTGCAAAAACATGAAAGAAAAAAGTCTTAATTTAGACTTGCAAATCAAATTGAGGAGTTCTACATCTACAGTCAAAGGAAGACTTCACTGCCTCTCTATCTTTTTTTTTGGTTTTTCATCAGCCTAGTCTTCTCTAAACTTATTCCTTTCCACTTCAAACTCTAAAGAGGCCTGTTCTGACTCTTGAAACGGAAAATTATTGCCTTCTCTAAAATTAATTTTATAATGAACTGCATGCACAAATAACTCAGCACTCAGCGTTAAAAATGGCAAGAGGTGTGCTCTGACCAGTAAATCATGATGGAGATTGTATCTCCGTGGTACAAAAAAACCTTGATCTTCTTTTTGAAATCCTGCCAAAGATCCTTACAAACATAAATCTTTCAAGCATCCATCAAAGATATTTGTTACAGTCTAGCAAAGATTCTTGCAAAGATCTTTGTAACATCATTGATGATACTTTAAGATCTTTGTCAACATTCTTGTAGATATTGGCAAGATCCTTAAAAGATCCTTAAGGACCTTCAATCAGAGCCCCAATATTATTCCCAACATGGCCTCATGTGACACTTAGGAGAAAGGTAACTCATCTCACCAGTTGAATCATCTTTTCCAGGTCCATTCAACCAATGGGTTATGGTGCATAAGTCTTCCAAAACCTTTTCTGGAAAAAAAAAATGGAAAGAAAAGATGTTGGCAAAATAATACCATGTGATTGAAGTTGGAATTTTGAGCAGAAAAAACAGCTACATTATTGGTCTAGGTATGGGGGCCCGTTCTGGTCAAAATTACATTAATTATATTTATTAAATCAGAATTAATAAAACTGTTTGTTCAATTATTTTTGTGACGTTCTACAAATAATTACATCTACTCTTCGAATTATTTTTACATCTTTGAATTAATTTTACCTGTCTTAGTTTTTTTCATTCATTTCGTGAATTATTTTTTCCTGTACACGAATTTCTTGGCAAATCCCATAAGCCATTGCACACTTTTGGGAATCCCATAAGCCTCAGGGTAATTCCAAGATGGCGGCCAGAAGCAGCCAATTTTCTAGCGTGGTTTTTCGAGAAAGAAATGAGGGAGGTTTTCGTCATTTTCTACAAAATTTAAAGGCAGTGTTTCGGCTATTCTTCACTCCTGAAAATGTGCATTAAACAACTGAAAAAAAGTGATGCTTTAGTTGAAGCAAGACGTCTTCTGCTAGATGCCAGCTGTTGATAGTTGACTTTCAACGAGGTGACCCCAAGCCGACAGGGCATAAAAGATAATAGTAATGACAATTTTATCACAATCTCTTTTGCTAGTAGTATTTTTGTGTATTCCCAATGTACCAGAATGATGAATGTCTTGCCTCTCGCCTCTCTTTTGGCATTACAAAACAAAACAAACAAAAAAAAACAACAAACAAACAAAAAACTGGCAAAATTACCACATACTGTACTTGTCACCTGGCAGTAAACAGTCCACTCAACATTTGACTTTGTTTTGAATTTTCAACAATTTATGACTGTAATTATTGTGAATGTATTTGTCATAGGGGCAACAGTGGACAATCCACCATACGCAAAAAGATGGCGACTGGTACATTTACCTATACTGCTTAGCGTGCGAAAACTGCAAAAACGCTCCTAAAAGCTCACAGAAAAGCACTAAAACCATGAAACCCAGCATGAACAATGTTGTTACGGTGTTGTTACGGTGATGAGCATAGCATTCTGTGTGCCATATGGGCTGTGTGGTATTGTGGTCAAATGTATCGCCGCCATCTTTTTTCCTACGGAGGATTGAGTTTACTGAGGGGGACTTTGGGGTTTTCGGTTTCTTGGTTTTGGCCATTTTTTAGATCGGGTTTTCGGTTTTCACAACAAAAAACTGCGGTTTTTCGGTTTTGGTGTCTTCTTCGGTTTTTGGATTTTCCTTCTATTAGCATATGGATTTTGGTTTCCGGCCAAAAATACTAGCGGTTTTTCGGATTTGGTATTTGCTTTAGTTTCCGGTTTTTCCAATTTGGTTTACAGTTTCTCTGAGATCATGTTGGTAGAAAGAAAACCTGCTTTTATGTTTAAAACGCAAGTTAGAGCAGTGTAATTTTGCATGTTAATGAACAAAAATGTCAAGACTCTTTAAAAAATTCCTTTCTACCTTCTTTCAAAATTTCAAGGTAGCAATTAAGGTTAAAGCTTCGAAAATTGGAATGTAATGTTCGGTTTTCGGTTTTGATCGAAATTCACTTCGGTTTTTCGGTTTTGCATGATTTCTTGTGCGGTTTTTCGGTTTCTTACAGGCCCCAATGCCCCCCTCTTTACTCCTTGCCTGATAAAAGAAGTTTAAGGGATACAAGTATATATTGATATTTTGCAGAAAATATCCATTCTGTCATCATGGGTTAAAGCTTCTCCCCTGCTACCACTCACCTTTCTGGACAATTTTTATCACAAATTTCAAAATCCCTTGTCGGGTATAGATATTTTCTACTATCATTTATTCTTGTCCATTGGCTCTGTTCATTGTTCTTGTCTATTGACCCATTTCTGTTGAATTCATTTAGTTACACATTAAAGATGTCGACAATTGTAATGAAAGTTTGTCGAAGTTTGTTACAAAAAAGAGGAATAAAGAATGCTGGGAGCAGAGTTCAGTGTAAATTCAAACATACAGTGCTGTACGCAACGTCTATGAGAGTTTTTTCTCAATGACTGCAGGTCAAATTAACCAAAACTAGATTTTTGTTAAATGTCTCATTCGCACTGGCAAAATAGTTACAATGTTTCATTTTATGAAATAAGAATTTATCACCAATTTTAAACTTGGGCAATGTACAATGTAACCCTTTCGAGGTGATTTTTACATCCTTGTTACAAAATTATTAGTCATATTTCTGAGATAAAAAGTAAACATGTCAGTCCACTGCCTGACAATTACCATGCCATGTATGCTTAAAATATACAGTGTGAGCCTCCTTGGAAAGTGGTAAAGAAATCTAACAGTCATTAATTTTCAAGGCTGTACCTTGCTAGCTTTTAGTAGTCCCAGAAATGGATTACATATCTAATGCCAGCATCCAGGTATTGCTGAATAAACTCTTCCAAAGATCTATTGAACCTGGGAACATAGATATGGTGAAGGCTGGATAACTGAACATCATCCGATATGTCAAGAATGCTCTCATCTCCAGCACCCCAGAGTAAACATCTCAATGAGCTCTTTCGACTCTAGTTGTTTAATGCACATTCTCAGGAGTGAAGAATAGCCGAAACACTGCCTTTAAATTTTGTAGAAAATGACGAAAGCCTCCCTCATTTCTTTCTCGAAAAACCACGCTAGAAAATTGGCTGCTTCTGGCCGCCATCTTGGAATTACCCTGAGGCTTATGGGATTCCCAAAAGTGTGCAATGGCTTATGGGATTTGCCAAGAAATTCGTGCACAGGAAAAAATAATTCACGAAAGGAATGAAAAAATCTAAGACAGGTAAAATTAATTCAAAGACGTAAAAATAATTCGAAGAATAGATGTTATTATTTGTAAAAGGCCACAAAAATAATTGAACAAACAGTTTTATTAATTCTGATTTAATAAATATAATTAATGTAATTTTGACCAGAACGGGCCCCCATAGTCTAGGTATAAGCAGCCCTCCAAGTTGAGACCATTTTAGTTGCCATGGCGACTAAAAGTTTGGAGCTGGCGACTAAATTGGAACAGAAGTCGCTAGCCTGGCTACTAAAATTGAAAAGAAGGATCGAAAGCACGAGCTTAATTTAGCGACTAATAAAAATTTTTCACTGGCAACCAAACTTGAGCAGTCAGTGGCCAAACGGCCACTAAGGAAAAAATAAACTTGGAGGGTTGATAAGTAACAATGGCATTCCTAATTACTCATATGTGCAGTTTTTGCTTGTTTGTTTATACAGTCATGTAAAGATGCAAGTTTGGAACTTAGATTATTTTTATAAAATAAGGTTCCTCAAGTTCATTAGTCAAGAGAGGTTTTAACTTGAGTGTCGATACTACTGTATTTTTTGTTTGCTTTGGTTTTATATAACTATGCTTAGTGATTGGTTTAAAAAAACTTGCACTACCAATCAGAATTAAAACCAAAACCGACTGTGATTTGTGCTTCATGCTGCTTACATGTAATGCTTCAAGTTTTGATTGGATCATTGGTTTGTTTGCATCCTTTGTGACTGGCCAAGGTGATCACTTTGGATTTGGTTTTACGACAATCAATTAAAAACTGCTCTTGACTAATAATAGTCTATTAATAATGATAACAAACCTGATAAATGTTCTAGCTTGATATTTTCCTTTGGGGTTTCTAAAAAAGTCAACACTTACATGTTAAATTTCTTATTGAAGAATTAAAAAAGGCTTGACTTACTAGAAGCAACCTATTCCAGGTGTTTGGTTAGTTAAGGAGCAGCACAAAAAAAGAAAAGTGGAAAGAAAGGCAAGGGAAAGGAAAGAAGGGCAAAGGCACCTACTTGCCCCACACCCCACACCCCTCCCCCTATTCCATTTGCGGTTTTCCACATTAAATACCATTCTTCACACTACCCAACTACAACCCTCCAAGTTAAGACCATTTTAGCCGCCATGGCAACTAAAATTCTGGAGCTGACGACTAAATTGAAACCGAAGTCGCTAGCCTGGCGACTAAAATGGAGAAGAAGGATTGAAAGTGTAAGCTTACTTTAGCAACTAAAATTTTTCACTGGCGACCAAACTTAAGCAGTCGGTGGCCAAATGGCCCCTAAGGAAAAAAAATAAACTTGGAGGGTTGAACTAACTCACTGAATGCCTGCAACAGGCTAGCTAGAGGAACTCTGTGAGGTGTACATGAAATGATGTGCTATGATCTTTGTAAGAATACGAAGACAGGGAAACTTCAGATGTTTTATTCTTTTGCAAAACAAGATGCAAATTGGACAAGACAAATTGATACTTTTGATAAAAAGCCTTTGGAATATTTAAGTTAGATTTTGCTCTTAAAGAATGAAATTATAGTGTAGGAAATGCTTATAAATTGCTGTTTAATTTAAGTCATCAAGGGTCAAAGACGTATTTTATGCATTACAGTTTGAATTTGTGTGTCACATTACTATGAGAGGGTTTTATATTTTCTTTAAATAACCACTTACAAGCAGTGTTGTAATCACAAGTTTAACAAAATAATGTTCGACTTTAAAAAGTCCCTTCTAAGTGCAACTGTTTTTAAACATAATATTATTACAGTGCGGACACTCGAACCATGAACGCCAAGGCTTTATTTTCACTTTATTTGTACTTTTTTATCACTTATTTTATTACTTTTTTTAGAACTAGCCAATCACAGCCGCGAGGCGATGCAACGCTCGAGACATTTTTCCACCTTTTTTCCACCGAAAAGTGTGTCAAACGTTGCGTGGGACAATAATAACACGGAAAACAGGAGAAAAAATGTCTGTGCCATTGCTTCAGTTCACGGATGTCGGATTGGTTAGTTCTGGGAAAATGTAAAAAATAACTACAAAGTAAGTGAAAAAAAGTGCAAATAAAGTGAAAAAAATGCCATAGCGTTCATGGTTCGAGTGTCCGCACTGTAATATTCCTTTTGATATTATAGGAAAATCAATTACCTGACTCGTGAATTCCACGTTAAATTTCACGCGAAAAACCGATATCGCACGAATCGCGAAGCGATGAGTGCGATATCGGTTTTTCAAGTGAAATTTAACATGGAATTCACCAGTCAGGTAATTGATTTTCCTTGAATCGCATTATCTTTTAAAAATGAAAATGTGGTGAATGTTGCGAATTTAAGCGCAGCCTCACTTTCAAGTTGCAAAACCGCACTGAATACCCTCGCATCTCTAGCCAATCAGAGCACGAGAATTCTTTGAGCTATGTTATTCTACCAGTAAGCCCCTTAACCCATCTATATACACAGGGTTTGACATCTGGTCAGCTGAGTCACTAGCAACTGGGCTAGTGTTCTTTGAAATTTACTAGCCCAATACACAACTTTGTAGCCCTTTAGCCAGTGGGCTAGTAAATGTTACATTTTACTAACCCGACCTCATTTTTACTAGCCTCGGGAGATGTCAGTGGAGATGTCAGACCCTGTATACAGTTTTCCTGGCAATTTTTGGAGTGACTTGTTCTGTCTGTGATTGACTGGTAAGATTATAAGTCAGATTTTAATCTTATAATCTTACTGGGTACAGACTGATTTTGTACCTTGTTCAGTCTCAATCAGTGTCAGGATCATCTCGCAAGGAACAGGTTTGCTATGCCTATTCAAGAGGAGCCGGAATTCTTTTCCGAGTGAGTCACGTCCAAAGTCACGCAAAGAAGTCTGAAAAGGCATAACAATGTTACAAATATATACATTGTATAGTTTTGTATTTTTGTTTTAATATAACATAAAATACTAACACGCCCCTCCCAATAATAATTCCCCGAAATCTTTGATGCGAAAACTTTCAATCAACAAAGTACTATAATATTTATTTATTATTAAAATATTTATAAAGCACATACCAGGTTTGAAAGCTCCAAACAGTTGGGATTGTTCTGATTAAAGAACTCAATTGCATCCAACACTCTTTCCAAATTCTTGATGTATGCATCAAGCTGGCCAGTAGGCCTGGTAACAAACAAAAAATTTCCTTAGCAGTTGCTGGAATTTCACTGTTAACTGACTGTCCCAGATTTTGCCGAATCATATATCAGAGTTGACTTGATTAATTTTGACAGGTGCCATTTTTGTTTGTGAAGTGGAGACTGGAGCCAAGAGAATTAAGAGGATTGATACTGAGCTAAAACTATCACCTATATCTTGGATAGTGCAGATTTGAGTCTTTATATGTCGAGAATGATCGCTGACCATTTGCAGAAATCTGGGACATGTTGGGAAAATAGAAATGCTCCAGATTTTCCTGATTTGACGCTGACCATCCCAGACCATCAGAAATGTTTAGCTAAACGATCAAGTTTTCATTAGATGGCAAAACCTGGGAGGGTTGGGAAACAGTAAATCCATGATGTCTGGAATTTTCCCGACATATGAAAACCAAGCTAAATTAGCTAAGACATTTTGATTGAAGAACTTTGATCCTCATCACTTTGTGACAGAGGGTGTTTATTTCACCCATTCCTTCACAATCTGGGACATGTAAAAAACATGTAAACCCTGCCCTAAGTTTTCTTACTTAAACCAACTAATCCTAATTGTCTTGTGTTTAACATCATGCTTGCAATCATAAATAAACTTTTTCCTTCTTTTTAACTGTGTGCTTATTTACTCTGGTATCTACTTACGCATCTCTAATGACATGTTCAACACTGGCATAAACATGGTGGTAACTGATCACATGATCCAGTGCTGCCAAAGATTTATCGATATCTGGCAAAGTTAAGAGGTGCAACCATGTTGAAAACTAAATAAAACTTTAAGTTAATTTTACAGGGTTCTCATTAGAAGGCGTGACCAGGATACCAGTACCAGGATGGCACAAGAGGCAGCACCTGCTTAGTCTCAAACTGACAAAAAGTTCACTTCAAGTGTTCTTTTCTGCCCACCTGCTCTGCTATAGGTGTCCTCCTACTTCAAAACGTAATGAAACCACTAAAGTTAAAGTTTCATATTGCAAGTGAAATGTGTTAGGACGACATATGAAGGATACTAGCTTGTCTTCTCTGCAAGTCATCGGTTTCTTTGTGAACAGGAACAATGGTGTCCTCCAACTTGTGTATGCGTACTTCAAATTTAGACAAAATGTCAAGCTACAAGCAAATGTACAACAGGATTGTCACTTCTTACTCCATAAATAGAGGGGTCAAACATACATAGTTGTCCCAGAGTCCTGGCGACCAACAAAAATTGCCCTCTAGTTGTCCTTAGTGGCTAAATTTGCAGTGCCCCTTTCAGTTTTTCACTGAATACATTTTGCTTAATGAATACATTTTGTTTGAATACATTTTGCAAGGTAATTTTAGGATGCGCATACACCAATGCAGTAATGATTTCTACTCAATAGTGTTCCCTTTAATTATTATTTTTAAGGTTTATTGACAACCCTGATATCATGCAACTTCAATAACTATAAAACCTTGCAGAAAATCATGAACAACAACATAGTCTGAGGGTAGAGAAGAAGTAGCCAGGGCAATTCTGTCCTGCTTAAAATTTAATCAAATTTGAACGTAGATGTGTGCCCCAGTGTGGTTAAAGCTCTGTGTTTAAATTATTAGTACTATTATTATTTTGAAAAAAAATTACAATACGCTACTTACAATGAACTACATACAGTCTGTTACTTACAATAGAAAATTTTACATTACATTGGCAACAATACATTACTTACAATGAATTATGTCCAGTACATTGCTTACAAGAGAGTTGCAGTACATTATATTGATAATAATAGGTTAACAGCATAAATTATATTTACTGAAAAAAGGGGCAAAAGTGAAGGCTATAGTTTGTTATTCTAATTAAGACTTTTTTAACATTTTAATTTTTTTAAACTAAATATTTTTTTCGAAAAAATATATTAAGCAGACTATGATCAAATAATAAAAAAGACGTATTAAAAATTGCTCAAGTTTTGCTCAACAAATCACCACTAACAGTGGTTTGGATCTTTAAAAAGGTTCTTAGAATTCTGCTACACAATGACTTGCAGCTTCCTGTAGTTAGTCCCCAGTCCTATTTGGTTCTATTGACTGGTCGATCATGCACAACAGACACCAGACTAAAAGATTTGGTCCACTGCTTCATGGCATAAAGTGATGACATCATCACTTAAAAAATGAAACTCTTGCATGCAAAAAGCACTATGGCAGTTTTATCAGTCCACTATCCTAGCCAATCAGCCATGCAATAGCCCTCCCCCAGCACCCACTCCCCCACTGCTTTTCCTGATACCAGCCAAGTTGCTTAGTGTGCCACTCTGCCCAAATAAAGTTTACCTTTACCTTAACAGGTGGGAAAACCTGTCTAAAAGGTTGATTGGGGAGCCAAATTTAAAGTAGTAAATTAAGAATCATACCCACCATGTTTCCAGTAATTTGATCCGTCTTCTCCAAGCTGTCTTTCAGAAAAGCCAGGATATTTTTCTCCTATATTAAAAAGAAAGCTAACGTTTGTGGTGTTTTTCACAATTGTAACAACTCACCTTTCAGAGGTTGTTGAGGATTACCAAACAAAGACAGAAACAAAACAAGTTGTGAACCGCTGAAGATATTTTATGGTCGATGTGCTTGGAAAGGAAATACCTGTGCTAGTTTGTCTTCTAGTTGCCGCTTCCTCGCCGAAATGTCGTCCATCATCATTATGGAGAAATCGCAATTATCGCAAAATTTGTTTCCGAACTATTTTTCTCACATTTTACGAGTAAAAGTCCTGCTTGGGAGCTGAAAAAGACGCGAACTCCTCCCTGACCGCCGCCATCTTTGATGTTTTGATTGCAAATCGTTAGTTGTCAGCGGAATTTCTAAAATGCAAAACCTACGTCATGTATTGGGCATAAAATTGTCATAAAAAAGTTCAAGATGGCAGCTATGAAAGCATCGCCTGGTCTGGTCAATTTCTTTATTTACAATTCCACTTTTGGCCCAAAGGAAGGAATGGTATGTGATTTTATTTTAAGACAATGGTTTTCTTTGTCTGTAATACCTGTCAATTTAATCGGCGTTCATAGGAAATCGGAGTTCTCGATCATGAATGCCGCACCCGGGGGTTGATAAAATCAAGTCTTACATGTAGCTAGATTAAAATTTAAGCTTATATTTCTTTTTATGGAAATTCCACCGTCCACCAATTCAATGACATTAGGTAGACACTCAAAAGGAGTTCCCCCTCCCCCAGTTTGGACTAGTATAGTACTTGGGGTATAGTAGCCTGTTTCCCGGGGTGTATTCCATGTATTTTCATTTCAAAATTCTATGCTAAAGGTCATCTTTAGACCAGCCAACCCTCACGCATTATGCGTGAGTCTCACATCTGCGGGTCCAAAATATCGATCTCACGCATACGGGCCAATTTCTCACCCTGACCAACAAATCTTGATTTCTTACTCTTAAAACCCATTTTTTAATAAAAATTATATGTAATATTCTTGAACATCATTTTTCACGTTTGAGTCAATTTCACACACATCGGCAATGCTTGAAAGTTGTCAGAACATCTTCAGTGTCCTTTGGCAATGCTCGGAAGTCATTGTGACATCTTCGGAAATCTCTGGAAAATGTCGGAACATCTCCAGGAAATGTGGAGATGGTACTCTCACGCCTTTGACTTAGGAAACGTTGCCAGGTACACATCTGCATGCTACATAGTATAGACCCAAGCCTGGCTGTCACATGCATTTGCAACCTATCACCCACATAAATAAATTTGAACACCTGGCCAGTTTAGTTTCTCAGTTTATAGGAGACAGGTAGGTAGGCCTATAGGTAAAGTCTGCATACAAGCGTAGTGGTCCTTTATTTTCATAAAGACAATGACATGTACAAAGTACAGTCAGTCCTCTTCTTCTGACACCTCTACAACAACCAGGATTTTTTGTCCCGACCTTTTGTGGATCTGAAACTTTCCTTTAGTAGTCACCGCTCAACAATATTCTCACCTAAGACCTTGACCAGAGACCACCACTGCTGTGCCTGTCTTTTGCTTTCTTCCTTAGCTCTGCTGAGTCAACTCCTTTTCTACTGTCCATAGCCATGTCTCACTCAGTCTTCCTATTAATATTGCGCTTTGCCTGGTTGGAGTCCAGTGTAGTTAGTGACTCTGGGATGGCAGATGGCTCCATCCTGAGGGCGTGGCCAATCTCTTTTTCACTTTAGAACTTATTATGTTAGTCAAGGTTGTCCAGTACTCTAGAGAGAAATCCTTTATTCAAAAATGAACACTTTCAAGGCAGTCCATGTGACTGAAAATTCACAAGCACTAAGATATTATGAAATTATGTACATGCAGTCGACTCCCGATAACTCGAACTTTCATGGGAAAAATTGAAAAAGGTTAGAGTTATCGGGAGTTGGAATTAGTGGGAGTTGAGAACAAATGACCGGAAATAAGGAAGAAATGGTGTTTGATTGATGTTTTTCTATTTGTTTTGTGTAACGTAAAAGAAAGAAAAAAGTTCACATGGCTGCTTCAAAATAGATTTAATATTTTGGACTATAGTACACTGCTTGTTTTGACTTGTCACATATTGACAGACATGGTTCAAGGTGTCAAGGGTGAACATTACAGTAAATGTGTGACGGAAATCCAGGGGAAATCGATTTTGGTTCAAGTTACCGTAAGGTTCAAGTTAGTGAGGGTTCAAGTTATCGGGAGTCAACTGTATGTGTCATGATAAAAACTATAAAATAATACATATGCTGTATCTTGAGCTATGGCTAATAATGAAAGAATTCTAAAAACAGTCTTACGTACAGACTGGGGTGTCGAAGACTCTCACAATGACTCAATGTTGCTGAAAAAAGCTTGGCATGTTTGTGGTCTTTCATAACTACAATATCATTAAATAGGCTCCTAAATAGTAGATCATGCCTATCAGCTAGGTTGGGGGATTCCAGCCTCTTCTAATGCCTTTCTGTACCCTGAATTGGGGGAGATTATACGTATGGCATGCTTCTGGATGCACTCTATTTCCTCTGACAGATAGCCAGGAAGGCTGTATTGAAACAACTGACATTCATGAGTATTCAAGGACTGATCATTTTAACACTACAATAAAATAGAACTAGATCATTAGAACTGATTGCAGAACATTTTAGCTGCCGTAATAAGTAAAGATGTACTTTAATGGTCTGTTTATTCTGGCCAGGGTGTGTGTTAAGGAGAAGTTAAGCTGTAATCCCAAATTGATCTCTTTGGTATTTCAAGGCTTTATGTACAAGACACAAAACGCAGTATATGTAGTTAAGCTTGATGTTGATTTTATACTTGAACAACAGGAAAAAGAAAAGATTGTTCTTTACATCCCTACTGGTGAGGATCTAGACAAGAAAATCAAGACTATTGGACTCTGTGAAGCACTGGTGAAGTTTACACAGTAAGATGGAATTTCTTTCCCTAGCTTTCACCTGTCCAAACAATGGATAGACTGCAAAACAGCCGTATTTTTGTGAATGCCCTTGAGCAGTCTTCAATTTGAGGGGCCTGAAACCAATGTCAAAATGGAGTGTGAGATTGGGGAGAGATGATAAAAAATTTTCCTCGCCTCACACGTCCTGCGGGCATGCAAGGCTCAGGTGACGATCAGTGCTTTGTGCCTTTGATAGGCGAATGTTCAATGATTTCAGAGAACAATATAAGAAGCTAAAAATCTCTCCCCTTTATAGAGAGCTGCATGAATTTTAGCAGGAGATTTAAAAAAAAACCTGCTGGAACTCAGTCCAGCGGGTCTTATTGAAAGCCCTGAAACTACTGTGCTGTGTGGGCTGTAAGTGAAATGCTTAGTTCAACTGGAAGTTTATGTAAATAAACTGACTTAGTAAATTTAGAAAGCTGATATTTTGAGTGAGAGCCCTTCATCAGAGCAAAGTGAACTATAGACATAACTGATGAGATTTGTTATGTGAGAGGCTGTCACAAGATGCTAAAAGTTCATCCTCTACAACTTACACCTTTTCAGCTATACAAGTCATGCAGTTGTAGTACAAAACTTGCAATTTAATTTCAAAGGGTTACCTGCATAGTTTGTGGTTTGGTAGAAGTGGAGTACAAGGAGTTTGTGATGTTTAATCAATGTTTATTTTATAAATTCATTTTTCACTTACAGGACATTCTCACCAAACAAGCCCTGCAATTCTCTGCACACACAGAAAACAAGGCAGGTCTTTTTTGAAGCAGAACCAGAATTTTGGATGATCATGGTAAGGTTTATCTAGTAGCCAGAAAATATTTATTACTTTCTATTTTTGCTACCAATATATCAACTTACTGACTAGAAAATAAGCCTGGACTGAAGAATATTTGGCCCTTATTATCATGAATGGACAAGATGACAGTGACTATTTTCACTTCAGTCTTCCTACCTAGTCAGTCAATAAATATGGGATGTCAGACCTTTTGGTATGTTTGAAGATTATGAAATGGTAGTCATCCAATGTCCAGTTTGGGGATTCTGAAGGATAATTAAAATTTTTGCCCCTCTGAAATCAAAATATATTTTTTGTTTTGTATGGGCTGCTAAGAAAAGATACTTAACATTCAGTACACGTATCAATAAATCAATGTCTTTTTAATTTTACAGACGGTGAGCATTCCCTTCAGTGAGAAGATGGCTAAGGATGGCAAGATGATCATTGAATATCATGATGAAGATGTTTTGGTTAGTATTAATGATGGCCTCCTGTCTTAAACGCTGTTGTTCTCCCAGGAGTGGGCTCCCCTATAAAAGTGACGGGAGGATTTTGTTGTGCCTTTTAGGGGCTGGGGGGATTTCTGGATTGGTGCCACTTAGGGTGCTAAAATCTTAAACAGCCACTGTTAGAGTTACATGTACCACTGTATCCTGTAGGGTAATAATTAGAGCTGAAAAATTGTCAGTACCAGTTAATTGGTTGTTTGAGAATAACTTGGTACCTCTTATTGAGAAAATGAAGTCAAGCCATGTCTACAAAACAAGGGTCTGGTACATTTGTGACCCTCCACGGGAAAACAGGGAATAAGGTGAACGCACGCGCACGGCACGCTCGCACGTTTAAACAAAAGATGCGTGTCTCAACACGGTAGCACCGTGTAAGTCACTTTCCTCATTAGTAGAAAAGCTATTGTTTTTACTCGCACGCTTAAAACAAAGCAGCGTGTTAAGACACGTTAATCGTGTTTCGGTGACACGGTCTTCTTAACACGGTCATCCTGACACGGTCACTGTGTAAATGCGTGCAAAATGTTAACACGCTGACCGTGTCAACAAACCATAACTTCCTCTGAGAGGGAAATGATCGAGCAATTTCATCACTATTGTTCGTACTTACCAAGGAAGCTTAGTTGTTTCCAATTCCATAAGAGAAAGCTTGGATATTCTGATATTTTACACCAGACATTTCCCGTTTATTCACTTTGCTAGTCAAAACCGTGTACGGCGAAGCATGACTGAGACGCGACCTTCTTTAGTTTCCAGGAATTTAAATTCTTGTTTTGAAGTCGATCGATCTTGACTTTTTTAGCTTTTTGCTTACCGGACTAAGCAAAAGAGGGACTGCTTGCAGTCTACAAACTTTGCTAAACACGTAGTTCGTCAAACAATTTCTTTTCGGAATGTTTCACTATAAAAAGGATTTCCAGATCTACTTTTTGAATGTACTCAGTGAGGAAGAAAGAGTGTTTAATGAGTAGTCTAACGTGTTAAGATCTTCCGTGTTAAGAAGTCTAGCATGTTAAGAAATCTACCGTGTTGAAAATAACCGTGTCAATCTACCGTGTTATAAAACAAAGCTCTACTGTGTTAGCCAGATGCAAACAAAGGCCACAAGCATGTTGCTGGAAATCAATTGTTTTAATTTGCATAATCGCACGATAAGCGTGTCAAGTTAGGACCGTGCGAACGTGTTGCTTTCGTGCCGTGCGCGTGCGTTCACCTTATTCCCTGTTTTCCCGTGGAGGGTCACATTTTAGGTTTTTTTTTCAAATTTCCAAAGAGCACCCCCGTCATTTTTATAGGGGAGTCCCCCTGGGTTGTTCTCTTCACTTCACTTTATTTAGTTAGTAACTGAAGTTATAAATTAAGGAGGCTCACAATAGTTTCAAGCAATTTCCAGCGCTTAAACTTTGATGGGCCAGTACTACAAACCATTATCAGTTGTTGCTACAATAATGATATCAAACAAATGTCTGATTATTGCTCAACAAGTTAAAGTCATTTTTGTGACGTCACTTGTTACCATAGCAACAGTTTAACCTGTTAAAAACACCCTTAATTTTCCATTTAAGTGCTTATAACTCAAAAATGAGCACGGTGACCCCCATTTTTTATCATTAAATAATGACCAGCATGTTAAGATGCAACTTTTTGCAAAGTTAAAAAAATTTTTATCTAGCAGTTTCAGAGCCACGAAAATTTAAGGTGGCTCTGAAACTGCTAGATAAATTTTTTGTTAACTTTGCAAAAAGTTGCATCTTAACATGCTGGTCATTATTCAATGATAAAAAATGGGGGTCACTGTGCTCGTTTTTGAGTTATAAGCACTTAAATGGAAAGTTAAGGGTGTTTTTAACTGGCTAAACTGTTGCTATGGTAACCAGTGACGTCATGAAAATGGCTACAACTTGTTTAGTAATGATCAGACATTTGTTTGATATCATTATTGATAGCAGGAACTGATAAAGATTTGTAGCACTGGCCCATCAAAGTTTAAGAGCTGGAATGTGCTGGAAACAATTGGGAGCCTCCTTAAAATAACTTTCTTTGAGCAAACTAACCAGCATTTAGTTTATTGAAAATTAACCTTAAGTTATGTTAATTGTTTTGTTTTCTTTTTTGTAAACAGGATTCTGTTCTTGATGCAGTATTGAAGCAAGCCTACAAAATGTTTAAGGTAACGAGGAGAGGAAATCATGCAAAACAGATTAATGAAATGAAAAGAACTGGAATGTCTAGTATGCTTATTGCTTTGGACTTCGTATCAACAGATCCCGGTTAAGGCTGTTCAATCTGTCTCTGAACTGGACAAAATCATTGGCTAGGGAGGGGAGGGGGGAGATAGATTAACCTCTGTAGCAATTCTCCAAGTAACTTCATGCCACAAGTACAAATTAAAATGTTCCACTGACAATAAATATGTGTCTGTACTGATGAGCCATCGGGAGGCATGGTGGCATAATGGATAGTGTGCTGGACTCTGGATTGACCCAGGCCAGGGTTGAGCCCTGGCTGGGCAATGTGCTGTGTTCTTGGGCAAGACACTTCACTCTCATAGTGCTTCTCTTCAATCAAGTGTATAAATGAGTACCAGCGAATTTACTGCTGGGGTAACCCTTCAATGGACTAGCATCCCATCCAGGGAAGGGTAGAAATACTCTTTGTTATCGAAATCGGGATAATTTCTGGCCTGATGGACCACTAGGCTCGTATGCAGACTTAACCTTATACTGATGTCATGAGCCATGAAGCTCTTCCGATCTACGTGAAAACACTTGAATGTCTTTTAGCTGACTTTGTTAGCTGGCTTGTAGTGTAAGTTGAGCTTGTATTGTATGGTCATGCAGGTACTGTATACTTAGATCTTTTAATCAGGTAACCCCAGAGCTAAATCACATTTTAGCTCAGTTGGTGTAACCCTGGACATGAGTGTATTCAGCACTACCGGTGATAAAACTTAATAATTTTTTTCAGCTTTTCAATGGCACATTTGCATACATTTTGAAGACACACAACCTTGAAGCTCTTTGCAAGAGAGTGGAACATTTCTATACTTCTGTAAGTATTTCCTGTTTTGCATTAAGAGCTGGTTAATTGAACAGTGGTTTATAATTTTGTTGAAAATGGAGATTTACACAGCAATTTAATTGCAACTGTAAACACTATTCATTAGGCAGAGGTGTATGTACAATGTAAATGAACAGGCATGAACAATGTATAAATTATGAACCACAGCTTAAACACTGTACATGCATTTTATTGGTTAGTGGTCATTACACCAAGTTAACAGGACTTAAACCTACTATTAGACACTAAATGAATTCTGTTGTTTTCCTTTGTTTAATTTTGACTATTTAGCACTAGAAATATTGTTAAATGTTGTTTCACGGGTTTAATAAAATCATAGTCGCTATTGCTACCACTATTTAGGAAAACATTAATTTTAATTGTCTTTAATAAAAGTTACTTCTCTTGCATTGAAAAATTATTGTCTGTGATAGTGTGTTCCAGATGTTCAGTTAGTTGGGGGAGCCCGAAGAACAGTGCATAAAAAAAAATTAGACAAGGGTTACAAAGACAGATGTGGCAAAAGAACTTGCTGAACTCGACACTTTTTCCACTGTGACTCACTGTTGGTGTGCTAATACCATTTTCACACTGCTTCCAACCAACTAAATGCCTGGAATAATTAAGTTATGTTCTTGGTGATTAGTAATAGTGGTTTATTAAATAAGTATTTTTAATATTATTATAATTTTTTTTCTGGACAGTATTTACAGACTTTAAATTTCTCTACATTTGATCTCCTGGATGTGTTTTCAGGTGAGTTAACAATTGAATAGTTAATTGTTAAAAATCAGGATCCTATCTCTAAAGAATTTAATTGATTGACTTAACCCATGGTTTTAGTCAGAGAAGTTGTTACCGGTTATCAGATTTTTAGAGTGCTCTGGCTGTCTATTATTCAGTTGACTGCTTGATTTATTTAAGTTCATATGAAGCCTCCTTCAGATTGGAATACAAGTACGAGATTGAGTATGAGTATTACTTTTCAAACCTGGTGCTTATGCTTTTGATTGTGACACTTCCCACCAATCTCTTCCCAGTAGTCTCCTTTTCAACTGGTCTGCAACAGGGAGGAGTGAGGGCTCTGGGAACATAACTGGATTGAAATTCGAAGGTTTGAAATCTTGTTCTTGTACTCTGATCTGAAGTTCCCTATTATAATTCCTATTACCATAGGCAAAAGACTACTGATACCTAATTCTCTGCATGTATTGCATGCCTATATTGCGAGGAATTATATTACCAGGACAGAGTTTTTAAATATTTTTTATACTGCAATAAAAAATAAAAATGAAAAATAAGATTCTAAATGTGTTAACTTGTGTTTGCAGGAATAAACTTTCTACCATTGGACAAAAACACCTTTCTTCGGATCCAATCATTTATAAATGTTATTGAACATTCATTCAGGTAAATTTGGTTCAGTTCTTACACTTTTTTTTTTTCTTTTGCAAGAGTTTGGTGTCTCACCCAAGAACACAATGTAATGACCCTGGCAAAGGTTCGCCCATATCTGCTAGATCTGGAGTCCAGAATGCTAACCATTAGGTCACGGCACCTCCCTGCTAATGTGAGACTAAATCAGTCATTGAACATTTTAAAGTTGTTAAGGTTGGAGACTTTGGAACATGAAGTGGCAATCTTATGATGATGATATTTAATTTCCTTTCAGCCAAATAAGATATACTGCCTTTCTGTATTCTGAAAAACTTGTCTGGTAAGTAGTAGAGTTGTATTTGTTGTGTTTCAATTTCATCCTTGGTTCAAATTATATTTTCGTTTGTTTTGTATTCATTCTTATACATTAACATATACCCAAAAAGCAAAGGAAAATAAAATTTGAACCAAGGATAAAATTGAATCATAACATATTCATTGAAGAGGCCTTTTGTGGTACTAAGACAGTGAGATCATTAAAAAGTTATAACTTTATATTCTTTTTTTGACCATATAGGAGTGGTCTTGAACAAGAAGATATGCGCACACTGTACAAATACTTGGTGACAAGTCTGTTTCCTTCAACAATAGATCTAGAGGTAAGCTAATTGTTTTTTTTACCATGTTTCAAGAAAAAGGTTAATTTTATTGTTTTCTTAGCTTACTTATGTTTAATAATAACAATAGCAATAACAATAATAATAGTAGTAATAACAATGATAATGATAATGATAATAATAATTTTAAAATATACAAAACTTTATTGAGCACTTTTCATACAAACTTGAATCTTAGATTTATGTGGTTAAAAAATATATAGATACAAATTTTGTTTTCCTTAAGTTCTTCCCATGAAATAATGTCAGTAAAAATTTCAATAGCCTACCTACATAATAACACTCTGAAAGCTTTTACACGCTCTAAGCTTCTATGTACACAAGTTAAAATATTACAAGCTGAGGTGAACTATTTACAAAATATAAACTTATTTACATATTTCTGTTCATAAAAAATCTGATTTTCATTTATATCTTTTATAAATATTTCAAAACCAAAATTTTACAAATAGTGAATATAAAAGAAAAGAAAAGCTGTAAAATAATAATAATAATAATAATAATAATAATAATAATAATAATAATAATAATAATAATAATAATAATAATAATAATAATAATAATAATCATGATAACGGTTTCCACCAGGTCGTTTGGTTTATAGTCAGGCATGGCTTACTAAAAAACATCACATGCACAGGTTATTCTTACTGAAGGACGCTGTTACATCACAAAAAATAATCTGAGGTGTACATGGAAACGCCTCAATTTATCAAAGAAGAGTACATGTAACTTGAAATTGAAGGAGTTAATTAACAAATTGCTTACAAATAATTTTCACAGAGTATGGAAAATCCAAGATCTCAAGGTTATGTTGTTGTCCCACCCAAGTCACATCATGGAAGGTACTCATCAAAGGGCTGTTAAATTATATAATTGCAGAAAAGAAAAGAAAAAATTCTTCTAAAAAGGTGTTATTGCTAACTTTAGCTCAGAGACTTGGTCATAACATCAATTGAGACTTACACACAGAGTTACATGTAGCACTCTAAGCTAATTATGGGTTATTATTATCCAACACTGCTTTATAGAGTACAAATAATGCGCGAAACGAGTACAAATATCACACGAGATATTGAACTATACTTCACTATTTGTCCACTGAAAGTACAACGTACTCTCATTACACCAGCCTGTGGATGGCAAAGAGGAAGCTTCCTGTAGTCCTTGCTTTATTCATTCTACCTAACACTCAACATATATCACATTCCTCATAAGAGATCAAGAGTATTACAGACAGAATAAGAAAAATTGGGTCTGATAACACCACAGCCATCTAGTGCTATTTTAAAAAGGTTACACATCAATTGATTTTTTTCTCTCTTTAGGTTTATAACAGGTCCGACTGAACTAGGTGATGTTCCAACACCAAGAACTCCACCAAAAATGTTTGTTAACACAGACTCAGAGCAAGAGGAACTAGTGTTAGTTGTATACAAGGTATGGCCAGGCAAATAATCCCCAAGGATGAGGTATAATTTTATGCTTTCATTGAGAAGACCTTTCCAACCATTTTGTTGCCAAAATTTCAAGTAAATTGGCCTGATAATTGTGCAGGTGCAGTGACCTAATGTTAAGTGTGCTGGACTTGGATTAATAATCCAAGTTCTAGTCCTGGCTGGGGTTATTCTGTTGTGTTCTTGAGCAAGACACTTTACTCTCGTAGTGCCTCTCTCCGCCCAGGTATATAAATGGGTTCCGGCAAATTTAAAGCTGGGGGTAACCCTGCAATGGACTAGCATCCTATCCAGGGGGAAATAAAAAATCTCCTAGTTGCTAAATACTAGATGGTAACTGGAATAAGCTCTGGCCTGATTGGCCACTAGGCACGAATGCAGACCTTACACTAATTGGGTGTGCAAAATTTACCTGAAGTGAAGCATGATGAGCTTTGAGCCGTGAAAAAATTTATGCAAATTAGCTGAGGGAACATTCAATGTCCCCTTGCCATGTTAAGCAAGATACTGTAAATATTATTTTAAGCCTGCTAGTATATAATTTCCAGAAAAGCATTTTATTATTTTTGTTTGAGAAGCAAGGCATCTTCTACTATATTTAATTTGTTTTGTCTTGGTTTTCTTTCTTCTCCCTGGCTAGGCTTTAGAAGCTACAATATGTTTAATGATCTCTGGTAAGTAACACAAATGTTAACAAAATGTCGCAACTAATTTTTTTTTTTTTAAATATTAAACATATCTTATCTAGACACTGGTACTTCTCACATTTAGGGTACATGATTTCAGTAAAAGTTATCAACATTATAAGCTTTTTACATTGTTTTCAGGTCCTTACCCTTCTCTAGACTTCTACAGAAAGATTGACAACTTTATTGGTCCTCAGCTAACAACACTGGCTAATGTCATTGGTGAGCAAAGTGCCAAAAAGCAGCAAAGGTATTTGTTGAACATTTTGTGTTGACATTTGTCACTCGACTTTATTAATTTTTTTTATCTTTTATGTACCTTTCATTTTAAAGCATCACCAAGTCTTGTCTCAATTTTTTTGCAATAATCTCAGAGTCTTCTTTTATTTATGAAAAGAAATTATAAATTTAAATTATAAAATTTAAGGCTAAGAAAGTTTTATAGAAAGTATATCAGTCTTGTTGTCTTACAAAGTCTTGAAATGACTATTCCCTTCTTCTAACAGAGAACGCACCCAATCAAATTGGCTAGAGTAAAGAAAATTGAAACTAGATTTTCTCCTGATAATAGAGTTAACTTAACTCAGCACCAAAGTTGGTTTCACAGAAAATGGTGAAAGTAAAATATTGTAGGCCCAAGACCACATTATTAATAATGAACATCAATATTTGGATTTCAAGCCCTGTATACTAAATAAACCATTTTAGGCCACATATGAACAAAAGGAAAAGGATAAAATATTTCTCTTTGTCAGGAGAATCAATTTTAGACTTATATTAACTCTTGTGATGTTGCCTTGATAAACTGCAGCTCAGATCAGCAGTATCGTTATCTGTATTTCAACCACATGAACCTAGCACAGAAGTCATCTGTCCACTCCAGGAAATCCTCAGTGCCTTGTGTTGCACCTGAAATCATGAGACTCATGGGTGACATAAGTGTAGACTTTGCAAGGTAAATTAAAGCAGATCATTTTGTGGGAATTGCAGTTAATAGAGAGAAGCACGATGTTTGTTTTTACCGCAAAGTGCAAAAAAATTCCACTTCTGCTGCCTGCTGTTTATACGTGGAAATGAGTTAGCTTTGTGTTTGTTGTGAATCTGTTTATTTTAGAATTTGATTGAAGGGTTACAAAACCAAAGGCAACCTCACATTTGAAATTTGTGGTATAACGTCTTGCTTGATCTCTCTAAAGACTCATTCCATCTACCTGCTGGAAAATTAATCTGGTTATAAGGGCAGCCACGTCTCACCCTACCCCACCTCCACATGCCCCCCTCCCTCCTAGGTGGAATAAGCCCCCTCCCCCCGACCCTCCACTTTTTTCTTAATAACTTACAAAAGATCTCACAGAGCATTGTGCAACTGACAGAAATATGCCAATAAATAAGTTTCAAGTTGAGTGCAGATCAATGAGTGCCTTTTATATCCCCAGATGTCACTCAAAACCCTTATGAAGTTGTATATTAAGCACAGGGCAAAACCAAGGTTTTCGGTAACATGAAGCAACTATAATAATTAAGTACAGCGTTATCATTATTTTTGTCTTAGGATGATGTGAATCGTGTGATTTCATCATAATTATGCAAACTGCTAGTCTTCATCTGGCAATGAGGATCCATGACTTGTTATGCATAACCTTTTAATGCACAACATAATTTTTATGAAGCAACAATTAGTATAATTTTAACATTAGTTTTTGATGGGTGAATTCTGCTTGGTTTGACTAAGTCTCTTTTTAACCTCTGAAGTTTCCAAGAAGATGGAGAAACATTTGTCAAGACCATGTCAGATTGTTGGATTGTTGGAAGAAAATCTGATCAGCGAGAATTATTTGTGATCTTGAACCAGAAGAATGCAAATCTTATAGAGATTGATGGTGAGTGATGATTTAAAATTTAAGTTTACTTTCCATCACTGATAATGATCACCTCAGGAAAGATCATGTATGGTTGTAAACTTTCATCAAAAGCCTGTGGATTGAAATACACTTCAACCAATGTATGAAACTGTAGTGGGAAACTCTAGTGTCTACAGTGCTGTGATATATGCCAGACCAACCACGAGCACGACCAGGAACGGCAAAAATATCAAGGTGATAACTATGGATGGAATTAAACTTTGTATAACAGAAAATCCCAATTTTTATGGGATCAGTAAGTACATCTACTAGATGATGTACTACAATGAAATACAATGTTAATCTGATCTAATTGCTTTCTGTGCCTGGTTTACTCCGGCGTTTACTGCTCTATTTTACAGTAATGTTTCTGTTTTGGGAAACTGTCGGTAACCTGTCGGCCGACAGTTGACCAACAGTCAGTTATGGGGAGCTCATCCTCACAATTACCATTACATGAACAGCAGACAAAAGCATTAAAAATCTGAAAACCTTTAGAAGGTAATAGAGTTGTTCACATGGATAAATTGCCATGCCAGTGACCATGTGAAACAAGGGGAAACCCAACTTTTGTAGAAGTGGCAACTTTGCACCAGATGGCTTTTTGTATTTTTTTATGCCTTTTAACAGTATGCTGGACTCCGGATCGGGGGGTCTGGGTATAAGCCCTGGCCGGGTCACTGCGTTGTGTTCTAAGGCAAGGTACTTTCCTCTCATAGAGCCTCTCTCCACCCAGGTGTATAAATGAGTACCGGCAAATTTACTGCTGGGGGTAACCCTGCAATGGACTAGCATCCCATCCAGGGGGAGTAGAAATACTCCTAGTCGCTTCATGCTATGAAAACGGGGATAAGCTCCGGCCTGATGGGCCACTAGGCTCGTATACAGCGTGTACTTGTAATTTTAGATTGTTAGATTTTTAGCATTATTTTTAGTTCTCGATTGTATTTTATATTAGAGGGCCACTGGTTTGTCAGTTTTTTACTGTTATGTGTTTACCCTCTATAAATAAAGTTGATTATTATTATTATTATTATTATTATTATACAGACTTTCCCTTTAAAATGGAAAGTAGCATTTATTGGGGTTTTGGATGTTGTTATTTAACTTTCATTAAATTTCATTTTATCTTGTTATCTTGCAGAGGAAGTGAAAAGATTGGGCATCACACAATTTAACAACATCTTCTTCTTGGACTAGCTCAATAAAAAAGGAGATGTTATGGAACAATTGCCATTTGATGGTTGGCAGTGGAAAATTGTCATGACTATCATGACAGCTGAACTAAGACGAGGTCTTAAATTACTGTCATTGTGGTGGTTCAGTCGAATGTAGTTCATTTTTGGCTCATCCTCGGTGTAAAAACCTGTGAAACTCACCAGTGGCATAAAAACAAAGGACGACCAAGACAACAAAGAACCTCAAATTAGTATAGAGCAGAAAAACACTAGCTTAAACAAAGAAAAATTTCACAGGTTCTGACACTGAGGTAAACCCCAAATTTTGGAGTTGGCAGAAAAAGGCAAGCAAACTACAAAGTCACAGTCCATGTATTTTGTTTTGCAAGAAAGTTTTTATTAGCAATGCTCCTTATAAATTAATATTAATATTTTACATTCACTCAATGAAGAATTAAGAGATCAAACTTAAGATTGACTACAAGGTGATCTTCAAAGTTTGAATTTATCTACATTAACTGTAGCCAGTTCTCTTTATGTGAAAATAATTTCTTTAGATCGTCATCTCTTTTACTGTGAAACTCAGAAAACCGTGAACACCAGAAATATTAATGGAATGTTATTGTGTTGCAAGGAAAAAGTCAATCAGGCGTGAGAAAACTAAACCGCAAACAGCAACGGTTATTAGTTTGTGGTTTTGAGGTTTGCTTGCGTGTCCTAAACTTTATTTTGATTGGGCACTAGACAATCAACATTCCTGGAATATTTCAGGTGTTCATGGTTTTCTGAGTTTGATAGTAAATAGGAATTAAATTATGATTTCCCTAAGATTTGGCAATAATGTCCTTATTATTGTTCACACTCAACTCTTTAAATCTGTGTAAAGATGACCAGACAATCATTTGTAATTAAGTAAAAACATCTTAAATAGTCATAGAAATACAAATGTTGAAATCTGCCAGCTGACAGTTGACTGACAGTCAGTGTAGTGGCAGGGAGCTGTTATTCACTATTACCAATCCTTTAGCTTAACAGTTGACACAAGCAGTAGCTAACACATGTGGTCACTTGTAAACTAATAGGAAAGCAGTTACTTGTATGCCACATAGACCAAAGTCAACATACAATAATATTATTTTCACTTGTGTCCACATAATTTTATTTCGTACAGTACTAGTTGACAGAAGAACAAGTACACAATTTGGACTGAAGGTTATTATGTATGGCAGTGATGGTGACGATGATGATAATGATGAAATACAATGTTGCAAAACGTACTATTGTATAAAACATTTTCTAAAATTAATATCAAGGTTTAATAGCCAGAGTAAATATATATTTTGTAAATAATGTACAGCTTCAGAGGGAGTAGTTTTGCTTAACCAACAGGGTAGGTGCAGTAGCTAAGATTTCCAGCAGGCAAAATTTTGTTGATTGCAGGTGGAAAATTTGTGTCACATTAAAGAGAAAGAGTTAATCACACATGGTCTTTCAGCCTTCCAGTTACTATTTACATTGCTGACTACTAGTTTTCTTTGTTTGCTTCAAGGCCAAGCCTGAGACAGGAGAGATAGCTTGAGCATTAGTGGTTCTGATCAAGGGATGAGCAATCTTCTACATGAAATATCACACTCCTCAAATTGCTCTTGGAATGACTTTTTTCTTTGAAAACTAAAACTTTATTTGTTTTCTGAAAGCACTTAGTTTGAAAAATAGTCCAATCTGGTTATCTGGGGCGAGTAGTTTTTCCTGTCTTAAAACTCTTCATCTTCTAATTTAGAGTGACAAGCTTATTACAACACAATGGCAAACCCTACAAATGGTACCATAAAAGCTCGCATGCACTCTCCCATCCCAGGTTAGAATCACACTTTACTCGCTTAGTGCGATGAAACACTGATGAGTAAATAATTCACAGGTTAGGTAAAATCACTTCATCGCATTAAAAATGTTTTTATTTCCATTGTGAAAGCCACATGAGCCTTGGCAAGAAAGTCTTCATATGTGTACAATATGTCAAATAAAATAAAGAACTCATAGTTGTTACACTCTTCATTGTGTGAAATTCAAATTCTATATAAAACAAAGCACTGTCAGTAGTTCCTTTTTGTAGAATGACAAAAAATCCTTTGGTTAATAAAACAGGCATGTTATTCACTCTTAATCAAGCCATAAATATATTCTTAACAGTTTCAAAATACAGGGCTGTCACCAAGACCCAGGGGCTGGGGAATTCCCTCGCTACTTCGAGTTTGAGCCCTGGCTACTTTGAAACAAAACCACCCAGCCTAACACCACTAACACCAAAAAGAATTTTGTCCCCCAGCAACTTTTTTACTTTAAATGCCTACTTGAAAAATTAGTGACAACCCTGAAAATATTCAACTTTACATCTTAAAATTGTTATAATTTAAGAAGATGGCAATATTTTTAATAACCAATATTTAACATACAAATTTCCAAATGACAATTTTTTCATTTCTCTATACAGCAATATACAGAAACTGTCAGTTTTGCATAATGAACTGAACATGACAGCCATGTGATAAAATTATTGTAACAAGTTTTGTTTCAAATTTTCCAACATAAAGCATTGATTTTTAGGTTTTGTAGTGTCTGTTTCAACTTCAAGTATACAGTGTAAACTTCATGAATGTAAACTGGGTAAGAGAAAGAATAATCTTGGTTTCAATGCATACAGATCCTTAAATTTCCCAAACTTGAAGTTCATCATACTGATAATATGAGCCTATAATTACAACTCCACTTGGCACACAGTCGGTATTGACAGAAGTAGCCAGTCTTCCTTCAAGAAAGGATCAATCACAGTGAACCAAACGGGCCGTTAATTGTCAACATGTTAGCATGGTAGTTGGCTTGTTTCTGGCAGCAGCACAATGTAAAAAATCATCCACATCAGCAGGCTGGCAATTTGACTGGCTAGAACTGTTGCCGAACAAGTGGACCAACTTCACACCTTGAGAGCAGTTGCATCTTAGGCGGGAAATGTTTAGGAAAAAAGAACTGCTTTTTATGTCACTTGTATAACACCTTCCTCTTTTTCTGTCCTTGGCTTTTTATGGAACATTATCATAAGCATAAGGATTGGTAGGTAGAGCAGGCTGAAACGAAACAGTTTCCGTGCAGATCTGGTGTCTGAGTCCTTGTAAAATTGATAACCCAAGTAAGTGTGCCACAAGTTGAGTGGTAAAGAGTCCAAAGCAAGCCACCACGTTGTGACTTCACATACTGGCAACAGTGTTGTGAGACCAATCAATGCCAAACAATGTCTGAGTGTCACGCGTCGACACAATGGTGCATCTGTGACACACATCATTCGATAACCAGCTACAAGGGGACAACAAAGATGAATAAATGATAGTGAAAATTTTGTTTTTATACAGGAAGCCTATTTTATTTGGAGAAGGGGAGGAGGGGGAAAACAACAGTTTGAATGGGGCTGTGCTGCTTCCAGACCAAAACAATGCCAATTTAGCTTGTGTATCCTAGACTACACCAGAAAAGATCATAGGATTATTCAGCCTTTTTCAAAAACTTTCTTACATGAGGCTGATTACTAAAACATTCAAATGAGTTTCTAACTTGAGCTGCGCATTTACTGTACCTTATCGCTATGAAACATTCATAAATTACAGGAACAGTAGTTTTACTTTCTATTCTTCAAGTTTACAGGCTGACAAGCAAATTCTACTGCTATTTACTATACAAATAATGAATTGTTTTAATGGAATTACCTCTTGAATAATCAGCCCTGAGATTCCAACTGAGGGCATTAAAATGTGGAAACTGCCAGGAGTACAAAATTCCTGCCAGCACCAGTCCACCAGCATCAAGTCCTCCAGTACAGGCAGCCCAGCCCATCAAGGGAGGCAGGGCACCCACTACTGACCCCACCCATGTGTTCAAGATGCTTAGTCGCTTCATAGGGGTGTAGATGGATGTATAAAGTAACAGTGTGGCTGCACCTGGAATGCAATGTCATGATTTAACAACTTGAGTTTACATTACATACATGTATGACAGGCTCTTAATTCAATTGAACTTCAACTTGCCCACTTGCAACCAATTCGGTTCTGTTCATAGCTTTGAAAAGCTCAAATACAGTTCATATATATGCACAGTGTTTGGCAAAAGTGTAACATAATAAGCCCAGACGATTGAGTTTGTTGTGCTACAAAGCTAGAGCTCCAAGCTTGAATACAGCTATAACAGACAGTTGGAAAATTTACTGTTTATAATACAAATAATTGCAGTTTAGTTAATGCATATTAACTGAATGTATTTTTAATTACTACTAGACACCTCCCAAAAGTGATAATTACTTCTTATAAAAAGGCACTAACCAAGAGCAGCAGTTAATCCATTCACTTGAGTAAATAGCACAGACATTCCTAATGCACTAGTTGTTGCACCAAACAGCACTACATGAAGAGGGCTATTGAGAAACATTGATAAACGAATAAGAAATGTATGATGATGGCCTTGGTAATTGCCTATACAAATCTATTCTTAAAATTGCATTTAATCAACACAAGCCAGGACAGGGTCATTGTGTTGTGTTCTTGTGCAAGACATGCTACTCTGACTCACAGTGCTTCTGTCCTCCCAGGAGTATAAATGGGTACTGCTAGCAAAACATGAAAAAATTGTTGGTAGCTTGTGACAGACTAGCATCTCATCCAGGGGGGAGTAGTAATACTCCTTACAGTTTCTTCATGTGGGAGCTACTAACAATAGCCTGTGATAGTGTGGACCTCCTTTGTTGCCAAGCAAGTTAAATTATACATACTTGCATGTAATGCTGAGCCTACCTGAGACGACCCCTGACAAGAACACGGTTTTGAGTGCGACTCATCTGAGAGTCAAAAGGCACCTCCAACCACTGAAAACAAGAATAATGTGTTAATAAGTAAAAGATGTTACTGCAGGTGACCACTTGGAAGAATTATTAGCAATTTTCAGATACAGGCCATTTAAGTTTACGAACGGACAAAATGGAACATTAGCTAGAAGTGTGAAGCGTGCCTGCAGGTTGCTTTCAGCAAGTTACCTATGGGTATTAAAACCCAAAGCAAAAACATAGCCGAGATAATAGTGATGACTTGTCATAGTGTGGAACCCTCTAAGGTAGAACAACAGAAAATCCATTAACTTCTTTCGCCAGTATTCGCCATTAATACAAAATGAATGTTTGCAATCAACTCATTATCTGTTGAACTACACTATTCATCATGGAAACATAACTTGAGGAAGCCACATAAAATTCCAAGATCATTTTGACACTTGAAGTAGAGAGCTATAATTATATGAAATGTACACACCTGATTAATAGCATTAGCAGAAGATGAGCACAGGCCAGTGCCAAGTCCCGCCCAGAGAAATGTACTAAGGTGCATGGCTCCTGGTGCTATGGCATAACCAGCCATTTCTGTGATAACCACAAGACCTACAGTTGTAAAGAAAGAATATGTACATGTACACTCCTTTGTCAACATAAATGTAACCTTTCATTGCACACTGTTATAATGCAATTAAATGCAATTTACAGGAGCTAACAACAAAGAGCACCAATAGTGCTTGTGGTCAGAAATTGGTCTGAAGATGCTCGTGCAGTAGTTTGCTGAATCATGTGATTTTCCTCAGGAAGTTTCCATCCCCCCCCCCCCCCCCCCTCCACTCCCCTTTTTCCTTTCCACTGATACGTCAGTGTGACAGGTGCCTGTTTTACTTTGCGCGGGGGCATATTGTGCCAGCTATGGGAGCATTATTCAATCTCGGGGCTGGCTGCCAAAAGTGGAAGCCCCTGGATATTCCAGGCATGCACCCATCCCAATTAATTGATTGATTACCAAATGGAAGAAGCCACAGTAGCCAGGGAAGGGAAACATTCAGTTATTGTTTGTGTTTAAAAAAAATCACTTTATTTAAGAGTCAATGTATTTAGCACGGCTGTGCTAATTGAGGACACAGAATGGTGACTCTGGAATGGTAGGGAACATTCCTCAAAAAGAAAGTCACAAGTGTCAAGTTTAAATATGCAACAGTTCCTCTTTAATGCAGGGTTTTCAAAATGGAAAAAAGTATCAGGAGGAAATTTGAAAATAGCCTGAGCACCAATGCTCCGCGCTAGCGCCGCTGGGCAGCAAAGCCGCCCATGGGGAGGGTGCGGGAGGGGGTTTCCCCCTCCTGCAGGGGGGGGTATGGGGGGCGTCCCCCAGAAAAAAATTGAAAATCTGCATGCTCTGAGGTGCATTCTGGGGCATTTTCAGGACCAAAAAGTTATTTTTTAGGTCGTTGTACACTTTATTATAACCTAGAGTTTTTTTGAAAATTATGTTTACTCATACATGTTACAATGCTTTTCCCATGTTACATATTACATCCGAATGAAAATTGACCTCTTTCCCTCATCAGTACTTCATTGACCTGTTATAACATGAATCAACTTTTGAAATTTATTTTTGCAGTCAGAGTTTTCCTACTTATTGAAAACAAAGATGAACAGTTTCATGACCAACGCCTTAAAGAAACCAAGCATACTTATTTCGGCCTCACGTAATGACCTCGCGAATACAAAATTTGAGTGAAAGGAGGAGATTTTAATTCTATTTTTTAGCGCTACATACAAGCTCTGTAAAATAATGCATTGTTAGCTAAATTTCAATCGATTACATAAATCAATTTTATTCCGTGGGCACAACTGTTTTAACTGTTGTTTAGTTATCAAAGTAACAATGCTCTGCTAAACAAACAATTTCAGTAAAACTCCACGAAAACAAAAGGCTGTGTCGGCTCCGTATAAAATTAATTTTCCATAAAGAACTGTAAAACATTCAGTTTCATCTGGTTTACTAATGATGAAGACTTGAAATTAAACTTTAAGTCTCACAAAAATCTTAAAAATGCCTTGGCTTATATCAAAAGTTATATTTGAACAAATTTGTCTCAGCATAAAATTTATTTAATCGCTAGAGTCTGCCACTGTTCACATTCACGAAACGGCGCCTCACGAAACCAAACGTTGAATAAATAAAAAGCATCCCTTACAAATTGCCTTGTTGACAATAAATAATTCAACCTAAGCGATACAATATTGTTTTCAAGCAATGCTTCATTCATAACAAGCACCAAAACGTATTTTCTGATCGACTGGGGGATTGTAAACAGAAACCCGGCGAACACTAAACAATTTGCATTTTAAAAAGTGTTTCATACCAGCAATCTCCTTTCTTTGATGTTTGAACCCAAACTGGGTTAAAAGCGGCTGTGATTTCTGCCTTTTCATCCGGTGACTGGGACCATTTTCTTAAAGAAAGCACCAAGTACAAAGCTCTCACGAATTCACATTCGCTTACGCAAGAAGAAACTAGTCACGAAAGGATCAAATGTCAGTCTTTCACCGGAAAACGCAAATGATTCCCGGTCCACGTTAAATGCTGTTGAATAAAAGAGCTACGATTTCTGATGCTGGAACGCGATCAATGGGCAAGAACAAAATATGTTATCTTTAACTTCACCCATAGGAATCGCAATTTTTTATTACTATTATTTTTTTTAATTTTGAATTCCAAAAGTACCCGGCGCTAACGCTCGAAGTAGCCGGTGACTTGCGTCGGGCGCCGGTTACTTTTGAAAACCCTGTTAATGCTGGTAGCATATTAAACTCAAACACACCTGTCAGTCTGATCTTTGAAAGCTGCATGTACTGTCTTGGTAATTTTTTCAAGTAGGTTTTTTGTTCCACCCATTCCTCCTCAGTGTCTTCATTCTTTGCAGCTTCATTTGAAAGGTTTTCATTTTCCTGAACAGTATTTGCTGTCTTTCCAATTACAGCAGTGGAAGTTGACTTTGGCTAAAAAGAACACATATTTTTAATGTTGGAAAAGACACTTTTCCCTTGTAGTGCCTCAGCCTACATTTCTGTGAACTTGTTAGCTTTCAGCAGGGGCATAGCTAGGGGGGTCCTGGGATCCCCCCCCCCCCCCCCCCCCTTTAGTGAGATGATTTTTTAAGTAAACAAAATACAAACCTTATCATTCATACTCCATTTTCAGGACCGAACATCTGCAGTGGGCCATGTAAGTACCCTGGGTGTGACATAGTGTGACCCCCACTTTAGAACGCTCATGTGCAGTGTACTTTCAGGAGGAAGAAAACCTGTTTAATGTGGTCGTGTATTAACCTAGACTGCTATTTTTTCGATGTAAAAGATTTTTGAGTTCTTTTTTTAAAAAAATAACTCTTAGTCGGCATGAAGACGTGTTTGGCTATTAAGTGGATGGTTGAGTGGATCATTCATGTATGTATTTCACACCAATCAGATTTGGGATTCTATCAAGGACCAATCAAATTGCGGCTTGTATATGTGGATCGTTTTTATGAATATTTGTTTTCGGTTCAAGATACGGCCATTTTTGTTTTGCTATAGATTCGACCTTATTGGGCCGTGTTGGTCTGAAGTCTCTATTACAAGTCTTGATTTTTATGTAGCTTTGGGTGAGAACATTGTGTGTGGGTTCTGAAAGCGAAAAGTGTTTGGAAATTTCATCGTGGTGAAGGTAATTCTCTTGGTTTACAGAATCAATTGGTTCAGTTGACGACACAATATGGGTATAGTATTTGTTGACCACGTTATATTAAAATGTATGATGTTTTGAGTAGAATAAATATGTATATTGAGAATAAATGTTGTGACTTCCATTTTTAATGTGAGTGTTGTGTATTTGCTGAACGTTTTGTTTTGGTCCCCAACTGACGCTGTTGTTTGTAAGGGCGAGTGTTAAAGATTTGAGATTCCAACCGCGCGGTGTTCTGGTGTTTAAACTGTTTTCTCTTGGTTAAAAGTATAGCATTAGTAGGAGCTTTGGCTAAGTAATAACACGAGTGACCACAAATCTCTCAAGGGTTTTCCCCCAAAGAATAACGTGATTGTAATAGGTTGAGGCATGTGCGTTTATTAGGGTTCGAGAGTTGCCAAATAATAGGTATTTTAGTGAGGTTGGAATGTGGCCGGAGGTTTGACGTTTCCTGCTTAGGAATAGTAGGACTTCACATGGGCGGTCATGAGTTATTTATTGTACTATCGTTTGAAAAGCTCATGACGTGATGATGTTACAAGGGCACGTTTTGTCTCCTCTGCAAATATTAAATTAGGTATTTTGACAACGTGGTTGGATAGCACAGCAAGAGAAAATCATCATTTGTGCCGCGAGTGAGGGCCGTAGGAAGGTATAGTAGTCGTTGTGCGAGTCTCACATTTCAAGCTTCGCATTGATGGCTATCTTTAGTAGTACGGCGGTGCAATGCGGTTATTTCCGTACCAATGACGTAATGCTTGCAAGTGTTTACGTCGGCCAAATTTATTTTCTTCAGATCTCTGAACTCGCCTCGATGAAACAGCCAAAAGATTCACTTCAACTGGCTAAACCGACAAGAAATGGTCGCAAAATTGCAAACAAATTAACGACTGTCACTTCTGGCGAAATAAACATCCAAAGTAAACATAATCGTGTTTGTCACATACCGAAAGTGAAAGCTGCAACGTCAGCGCATTCCATGGCTGACGCAATACCTTTTTAGTTTATTTAATACTCCCAACGCAAAGCGGTTGCAGTTACGTTTACTCATATGCAAAAGAAAAAGACAGCCAGCTTTTTGGTAGTCTCCTTTACAACCGTTGTTTGGGCTCGTCACGCAAAAAACAACGGCTGAAAAGAAAACTAGCTCTTTGGGTGTGCAGTCAAGCGTGTCACACAACTTCATCGACAGCTATTTTTAGCACGGCCGTGGGAATATCGGTACCACCACTGATGATGTTACGCTTACAAGTTAGGGCACGTTTCTGCTTCTGGTTGCGAAATTAATATTGTACCAGTCCAAGTAAAATCGTCACGTGGTTTGGCT
This sequence comes from Meandrina meandrites, assembly GCA_963693305.1. Taxonomy (NCBI): domain Eukaryota; kingdom Metazoa; phylum Cnidaria; class Anthozoa; order Scleractinia; family Meandrinidae; genus Meandrina; species Meandrina meandrites. The sequence goes on along the minus strand of OY855912.1, from coordinate 14,520,034 downwards.
GAAATGCACTGGTGACTAGAGTTGTTTGTTTCTCGCGTTCGAAGAAAGAAACTTGTCCTTGCTTGCAGAAAGGTTTCTGTTTGATGAAAATAATGGAGCTATTTCAGAAACTCGAGAATACTTTGTTCTTGTTCCATCTGGCTATTCGTTTGCAATTTCTGGGTCAATTTGGCTTTCTTAGTGAGCGTGTTTGCGATTTTGTGATCATGTTTATGGTAAATGTTGTCAACAGTTTTCAATCCATGTTTTGGTGTACTTAGCGGTTTTCTTTCGGCTTGGAATGAAAGGGGATGGATAGTTAAACATCAAGGTAACCTTAAAAGTGACTAGGTACCAGATATTTTTTTCTGTTTACGTTTGAAGAAATTACTGACGTATTTTTTGTCTTCAACAGTATGGTTCGATCGATCGGTTGCACACCACAGTCATATTTACAAGGGAAAGCAGCCTACTTTTAGAACATTTGCACAATTTCTTTTTAAATTGTTTTTGAGTTATTTTTGCAAAAGTCGCTCTTAGTCGGCGCGATGGACCGTGCACATGTACCATGCACAAATAGCTCAACCCATGAAATAAACCATCCCAACACGACTAACACCCAGTTCTACCCCAAGCCTCCCAATCAATTGAAAAAATAACTCCTGCACGCTTAGCGTGCCTATGTTTAGAGTAGGTAAGAAATGATTTTGAAACAAATTTGCACAGCATCAAACTTGACCACCTGGAAACCTAATTTCACTGACAACCCCCCCCCCCCCCCCCCCCCCGAATTTCCTGGGACTTTGACCTCCTCCCCCCTGTGTCTCCAATTCCCTCTATGGTGGGGGTGTGTATATTTACTGGACCACACATATTTTGAACCCACAGAAATGTGGAAGACCTGGAATTACATGACACAGAACCATCCAGAAAGACCTGATGGAGATCAACATGACCTGGTGCAAAGCCAAAAGACCATCAGAAGTGGAAAGCAATATTGGACACCCTATGCCTCCCATATGGGACAGAGATCGAGGAGTAGATGACGATGATGCAATCACTGCCAGCGTTGTACATTGATCGCTTGCAACCACGTGACAAGGCGGCCATGTTGGTGGTCAAAACAATAAAAAACTTTTTCGCAGAATTTGCATGATAAAAAAGTTTAGTTCCCAGCGGAGGAAAACGCTTTGTTGTTGTCCCCCAGCATGGCTGCCGTGACGTCAGTTGCAAGCCAGCAATAGCGACTAAAACTGACCAGTTTTTATTATTATTTATTTTCTACCACAAAACTAAACGATAAAGGCTAGTGGAACGATCTGACCAAAGAAAGAGTCTAGAGATCAGCTTTAATTACGCTTAAATTATTACAAACGCCTTACATAAGCTTAAGTATCAAATGCCATCATCTCAAAACGTACGCAAACTCACCTTGCTTGGACAAGCGTTTCTAGTTTTAGGCTGGCCATAAGTATCGCTCAAAAGGCGTTCTTTAGTTTTCACTCTTGAAAATCTAACTTTATATTGATGCAACCAGCGAAGACATGGCTTGTTGGAAATGTTGGACGCGGGAGCGTGCCGGAAGAAGTCCGCACCTCGGTTCCAAGAACATGCCCCTAAAAGTAACACACTGTCTTAATGATCGTTTCTCTTACTACTTCTCACGATAAATTCAACACTTACGGCATAATAGAAGGCGAGAACTCATCGTATCTTTCTCATTTTCTGAAAACCGGCGGCCATTTTTTGTGGCACGTTTTCCAATCTCGTTCCCAGAGTCCACGGGCTCCACGGTCAGCGGATGGTCGCCCAGGTGAAACTCTGGGGAAATGGAATTATTCGAATTAATTCGAATTTTTTTGATTGGCTGTTGCAATACAATAGCCTTCGAACTCAGACGTATTTCCGGAAGTTGTTTATGAAGCTTTAGCGGCCATTTTGCCGAGATTTTTGGAGTTCGTTCGTTTGTGTTTACTATCTTGGCCTTAAACCGCGATTTATGATGCCATTTCCCGCTCCGCTTTCAAGGTAGGTAAAAAGTAGCTTTAGTTTTTGGTATTCACCCATTTTCACTCGGTTGTTAAATAGTATTTTCTCCGATCGAGGAGGTGGAAATGTCTGATATGTTTTTTATACATTTCCGATTTTTAGTAAATTCTGGTACTTTTCTAAACGTAAATACATCCCAGCGACTGCATCTGTGTGTAACGCCGGCTGTTATCAGCTTTTATGCAGGAATAATATTGAAAATTATGGGACATTAATTATGTCTCGAGTATTTTTGCAGTGAAGGAAATAGAAAACTCCCATATTGCACAAAACTGACCAGGTTGTAAACCTTATGTAAACAGGGCATGCAAGTGTTAATGAGAATTTCTTCAGACAGTTGGTAATGGTATGTGAAAAAATTGTGAACCACATTTGAACCTTGCAAGTGCATGATATAAAGTTGATTCAAACACCAGTCCTTGCTTGGAAAACTGCAATTCGCCGGCTTGTTGATATACTTTTACAATGTTTACCTATTGGTCTCAGATGAAAAGAAATCTCTCTCTCTCTCTCTCTTGATTCCTACCATAATTTATTATAAAATTTCCCCTTAACCACCACCCCAGCCAAACCACCAACTGCTTAAAACTGTGTAAACCTGGATGGACTCCAGCCTTATGGGCCACTAGGCTCAAATGAAGACTAAACCAAGAGCTGTGCTCTCCTATCATCCCCTATTGCAATTGTTACACAATCATTTCTTTCTAATGGCTTCAAGGAGTCATGCCGTAACGTGTCTTTTGTGGTCATAGATATATTTTAATAATTTTATTTTTGCAGGTCCTGCAGCCAGTTGGTTAAATGACAACAAATAGACACCTAGATGTCCACTAACTGTAACATGAGAATAAAGTTTAAATTTTTTTCCACTCAATCTGACTTCTTATCATTTTGTGATTTGTACAAGTTACTGGGTGGTGTTTATTCCAGCCCACACCTCTTGACAGTCTTGTGGAGTTTCAGGAGTCTTTCAGTATGTTGTATTGCAAGATAATTTATGTTTATTTCACAAATATTTGTTTTGGTGAATCTGTAAATGAAATAAAATCTATGTGCCTTGCCTAAACAACCTGTACTACAACAAACATGATGGAGGACAGTCCCGGTGGACATAGTGGGCTAATGGTTAGCTCACTCGACTTCGGATTGAATGGTCTGGGGTCAAGCCCCAGTCAGGGTCATTGTGTTGTGTTCTGGGAAAGACACTTTACTCTCAAATATAAATGGGTTCCAACAAATTTACTTTTGGCGGTAATCCTGCAATGGACCAATATTCCATCCAGGGGACAGGGGAAGAAGGGATATGCCTAGTCACCTAATGCTACAGAAATGGGGTAACACAACAAGCCATTCAAGCAATATATGACACGCAACCAGAATTTCTTGGGCTGTCCTGGCTGCATGCAGTTGGGGGTAGGCCATGTACAGAAAACATATACAATATTCAACCAATATTCACATGGTAGCCCTCAGTGAAGTTACAAATAGCTAAATCAGTTCATAGAAACACCCTTGGCGAACTTTAATTTCAGCAAAAAGAAGTACAATTACACTGTATTCATAAATGCAAGGCCATATTTCTCTTATAAGTGACAGCATTTCATAAATGCTTTAAACAGTCACTTTTATCTACAAATAGTTCGGTTAAAGATAAAACAAATGCATCATTTGTCTAATGAGTCACAAATGCCAAAGGAAATTTTCGATTTTAAGTCATGACGAAAATGTACCGAGGAACTTCGTCAACAACAGCGGGGAAAAGAATACATTTGAGTAAAACCGATGACAAACGTGCAAGAAGTTCCATCTGATGACAACCAAACCGACACATATCTGTTATTGTTACGGACCGCCAAAGTTCCAGCTTTTTTGGTGAAACCAATCTTGCAACTGTAGTCTCCCACTGAAGTGGAAAATACGGCACATTATTGCTTACCTGCCTATTCGATTGCATTTCAATGAAAATTTGAATTTTCGAAATGAGCTTTCGATCGGCGTGCTGTTGCTCCGTGCTCTCGCGGCCGTCGTTTATAATGCTGTGTGTAAATGTAGATTCGACTACTGGCCTTCCTCGAAAGATTTCTTCCAGAGAAAAAATATATTCGTTTTCTGCCAATGTACGTCCACAACTTGGCATTACGACTCCCTTTGTTTACGTTTGTCCTCCAGATCCAGAAGCTTACACGATCTGTAAATCAATCTGACGTGCATGTTTTGCTTTCAAGCAGCACTATTGCTTTATCGCAGTTTTTCCGTTGAGCTATTTTTTCTTCGAAGGAGCCTTTAGATCACCCATAAAAGCGTTGATCCACTTCACTTTACGAGTTGCATATCGAGAGAGTGGAGTTCTGAATATTTTCTTCTGACTCCTGAGCCTTCGGTTTCTTTCCAATTTTTCACTTCCGTTCTTCTAGCAAAGCATGCGCACAACAACCGGAACCCCAGATTTCTGGGGTAAAAAATTCCATTTCCCCAGAGTTTCACCTGGGCGACCATCCGCTGACCGTGGAGCCCGTGGACTCTGGGAACGAGATTGCACGTTTTCATGCTTGAGACCCCGAGATGTCAGCGGTGATATATGGTAGGCCCAGTCCCTCCGGTTCGTGTAAGCAAGAAAAGTTCTTTTGCATGCAATCTTTGCATCCGAACTTCCAATATCATTCTAATATTGTCAATATGGGTCGGAAGAACAAAACCACCACCCCAGAGAATCAAGAATCGTGTCAAAAGCTAAACTTCCTGCACCAGGTAGGTATTAATAGAACACACACAAAATCCCTAATATATTACGCGTACCGGTGTAAACATTTTAACCTGAACGTTGATTGAATTTTGTTGTAGCCAAGGACGTATTCATGTGAGCTTGAGCTTATACTTAATCAAATATTATCTTGTATTAATCTTTGATACAGGCATCTCATGCAGTTTTGGCTATTAATCCAGAAAACGTGGAAATGTCCAGATTTTATGCAAGCACAATGAAAACAATAGCACAAAAACTGGTATATAAATTGTAAGTGTTAATAAAACTTGATATGAATTTAAGTTTTAGAAATTAATCAGGACGTAACATGTCGATCAAAGTTGATCATCGAAAACGTAGTCGATAAGTCGATAGTATACGATATTTGTTGATAACTGTCAATCGACAAGTTTAATTTGTCGATAAAAGTCGATAATCTCAAGATTTTCAACTGATAATTTATCGATTTTATCGACAAAAATCAGACACATTTTTCAATCGGCCATGAAATTCAAGCAAGTGTGCCCGGTAACTATCGTCTTGCCTCCCGCCATATATCGTTTTTTGTATTTCCGATCAAAATCGATCAAAATCGAACAAGTCGATATTACAAGGAATTGCGTGATCGACTTTTATTGATTTCCGATATTTGTCGATTGATTAGTATCGAATCCGATCGACAATGATCGAATGATATCGACTATCAAAATTATCGACATGTTACATCCTGAATTAATTCATTATCAATTATTAAAATATATTTTAGAAATATGTGACTTGAATAACCTTGTGGATGTAAGCATGTGGTGCATTTCTTTTGGTGGAAGCTAAAAGGGTGGTGGATTTGGAGTTTTTTTCTGACAGTCAGTCAACTTTAATTTCTGTTAATACAGACAATCTGAGTGTATACTCGTTAACATTGAGTTTCTACATAATTTCTGCATGTGCCAGCATTTTGCAACAGGCAAACAATAACTTATGATAACACTTGGTCTCCAGCCTCATTTTGCAAAAAAAGAATCATCTCAAAAGAAGCCAGTATTCTGCCATTATTTAATTTAGTCAACATGTTGATCAGTAGGGATAATATTTTGCAGATGTAACTCATTCTTCTTTTTTCAGGGACCCAAGCATAAAAAGAACCACTTGTAAACATTGTCACGCTCTGCTTATACCAGGAATAACTGCAAGAGTGAGAGTCAGACGTAAGTAACAATAACAAAAGGATAAAAGTTCAAAATGAGGCCTAAAACTACTGTTAAGATTAAAGGCTAAAATCCAAGCTTTCACCAATCCAGGGCCATCCTGATGATGCCGAACTTTTATACTGTTACTTCAACAATGCTACTGAAGGGGAATATCCAAAGATTAATAACAAGTCGAGTATAATAATGAAGGCCACAGTTTATCCAAGCCACTTCAAACACACACAGTCTTTTCCTTAAGCTTGAATCTTAACTGATAATAAGTGCAATAATATGGCCTCTCTGGAAAAAATCTTACAGGATCTTCAAGACATGTATGACAAAGATCCTACAAGATAAGGATTTCTCAAAGGTCCAAAGAGTATTGAAGGAAGTTCTTAAAAGATGTTCTTATCTTTTTAATCTTCAAGAACTTGATGAGGCATTTACCAAGATCTTAGAAAAAGTTCTTTGCAGGAATTTGCAAGATCTTGGAGGGTCCTTGAGGATCAGTCTTGCACAATACTTGCACAATCCTGCAAGAACCTTGAAGATCTTTGGGGATTAAGAAATGTTTGGAAAGAATTCATCCTTGAAAGATTATCACCAGGGGCTAGAAACTTGGCAAAGGTACAGATTTGTTTGAATTGAGAAATTTTGTTGTTTTCAGGGAAGAGAGAGAAACACATTGTAGTAACATGCCTTGATTGTCGTACTGTAAGACGGTACCTCTGCAGGCCTGATTATGTGTTGTGGAGTGAACGAGGGTCCCAGAGTAACAATGAACAACAAAGTAAAAAAGGCAAGGACGCAGTGCAAAAACATCAAAATAAAGAACAGGGGAAGAGCTAATAGCAGCCAATCTGAAAAAAGGAATTGCTGTTTAATACCGTTTGATAATGGCAATGGATATCTTATGGTTACTCAACAAAATACTTTGTGACTGGAAAAATCCATATGTCAATGCTGATGGCTTTAGTCTGCCAGTCAAATAATAATTACAGAACAAGACAAATGTCCATATTGTGACTTTGGAAGCACCACGGTTCAGTTCTGTTCAGCAGTCTTCAATTTGAATTATCACAGACTCAAACATTGGAACCACAGTGTGGAAATGTCTCGATTTCTCAAACCTTGTTTTCTTGAAATTCCCGATAACTTGAATCAAAAGTTGATTCCATTGGTTTCCTTTTAATAAAGCAAACACTGCAATTTTACTCAAAACAACTTTTGTTTCCCGTAGAAGTTTTGAGACATTGCGATTCCACTTACTATATAATAAATTTTCACTCATGTAATTATTATAGAGGCCCTGCCAGGGTAAATTCCGACAAGCGACATGGGCCAAAAAGTAGCGACAGCGCTCAAACGAAATAGCGACAAACGACTGACGAAGCCAAATGTATGTCGCTAAATTTCCGACAGCGTTGTGTAGCCTTGACAAAACGCCGACACGAGACATTTTAAAATTCTGACAAGCAACCTGGGACACCCCCCTGGCAGGGCCTCATTATAGTTTTAACTTCAATCTGATTGTTGATGAAATCATGCAGTATGATTGTTCAAATGAAACTTTTTTGAATAAAGCTGTTGACCTTAAAGGGACACTGTCATGAGCATAACTTCAAAAAAATTCAGCAGCCCAAAAACATGTTTACACCATTGGATAAACAGTGTACTTAAGCTAAATATAGAGTGATATCACTGTGATACCATCGGGAGCTTTTGATCTCAACTTGAAAAAGTCAGCTTGACTTTTTCAAGTTCTGTCCTTGTGGTTTGGAAAAATTGATGAAAACTATTAACGGTCACCCTCTTCTTTAAACAATTTGCTAGATATCCTTCCTGCATGGTTGAATGTACTTAGTCATAATTTTGGTGCCATTTTACTAAAAAAGCCAAACAATGTCTGTGACAGTGTCCCTTTAAGAACAATGTGCTTCACTTAGTATCAATAGAACTATATATGCATACAGTTAGTTGCCACTAAATGGATATTCTCTTTGTCTGGGATGGTGTCGAATTAAAGGGCCATAATCGTCTGAAAAAATGGATACAATGCATTTTTGGGTCTTTGGGGCTCTAGGACCTTTGTTTCCCGGGGGTATCCCCAAAAAAATATTCCAGGTAGTACCCTCTCTCCCCCCCCTTAAACTCCTGCTTTATTATTGATAACCGCAAATGAAAGGCAGTGTTGCATGACCTGGGAAACCTTGAGTATTTTTATTTACCGGTATTTCTGTACATTGCTCTCTGCTCCACTCATCTTCTGTTGGTAAAATAAGCCCAGAACATTAATATTTACAGTTACAAAACTTGAATTTTTTACATTTTTTGCTAACAAGACTTTAACAAAAATACTCAACTGCAAAGAAAAATATACCAATATAAAGTATTTAACAAAATTATTACTGCTAGATTAAAATCTTAAACAATGAAAAATAAAGCCACAAAGTGGAACTTTTCTGTGGTACCATTTGTTTTTCAATATTTTGCAAAATCAATTTTGGAGTTCTGAACCAATTTGAACTCTTGGTGGAAGTGAATGGTTTTTAAATAATTTAATGTGCACTTTTACCAAGTAAACATGTTTTGTTACTGATGACAAAATTTTTACATAATTTGTCATTATTTTGCTAACTTAAGTTAGATTGTCAGGGTGATTGGGTCAGAAAATATATTTTTTTAGTTGTTTGGTTGATCAACTTTTTAAACTGGCATCAAACTATTTTGAAACAGTTGATTCGGTTGAAATTTTCCAATAGCATACTTTTTCAACTATTTTCAGTTGGAACAATAATCAATCAATAGTTAGCTTCCAGTGTTGGTGTACTTTGGAAAAGCGAGTGCTGAAATTTTGTATTCCATCAAGTGTTTTAAGGGCTGGGGCAAGTAAAACAAAATTATGCCCATTAAAATGTTTCCAATGCAGACTAATCAGCAGTCAGCCATTTTTTCGACCATATCATGTAAAAACAGTTTTTCCCGGTAGAAGAAAAATCAACCAGTCCAAATGACCAAAATAGCTGAGCTCAATTATGTATGGCTGACCAGTTATCAACCAATACCTAGCCTGCAAACAGACTCCCCAGTGGGGCATGGGGTGAAAAGAAATAAGCAAGCAAGCTGAGAATGGCAAGCAAAGCGAGATGGTGTGACACTTCACTTACCATGCTCACTTTGCTTCACTCCCTGATTTTTCTTCTCACCCTATGCTCCACTGTGGGTCCGAAAACTGTTGGAAAAGTGTTCTATTGTGACACTTCAATCAAGAAAACCAGTTGCAAGTGAAATGCTTGATCCCAATACAACATGACCCTAATAACTAACTGCATCTTCTTCCGTAAAAAATTTGAATCTTATAATTTTCATTCTAATGATATATTTTTTATCTGTTGTTTCATCTGAGTTGTATTTTTAATTGTAATTTTTAACTAGTCCTCAGTTGTGATTTAATTCTTCTTCTTTGCAGGTGTTCGTTATCTCAAAAATATTAAAAAAGCTGTAATGTAAATTATAATTTCAAAGTTAGATATTGAAATCAAAATGATACCAGAGGAACAATATATATCAATAATGAAATTTTTGTAAAGATGAACAATTTAAGTTTTCCTTTTGTTTGCATGACCTCTGTTAGTACTGTTTTTTCATGTGATCAACCATAGATTTGCAACTAATTAAATCTGGAGAATTTAATAGCCTGCTAACCTCTACCAATAGTGGGTTACCATCCAGTCAAATCAAAAAGCTTGTGGTCGTAAAGAACACAAGTTTTGAATAACAACTAGCAGCTTATCGCGAAGACTTTTAAAATTATCATTACAGGTTATGCAAACCAAACATTGTTATGATTAATGCCACAATAATCTTCTTTGGCACAGATGGGAAAAACAAAGCTAAAGAAACAAGAATGATCAGGAAATGATAATTAACGATGACAAACAAGTTGTGTTCATCCACTTGGTAAAATAAGGCTCCCTTTGTCTTCGCATGAGTAATCCAATTTGAGCCAGTGGGTGGCCCTTCAAAAACCAAATACAATTAAAAACAACAACTTGTTTGACTCCACGATTTCTTGGCTCTTTTTTATATTTCACCATATAGCTTTTTCAGTTCATCTATTCGATATCAATTTGCATTCCTGAGTGCAAAATTCTTCAACGCAAATTTAAATCCCCTAAATGGTTACTTCTTTAAGTTGGCAGACTTGACTAGAGCCTTCGCTTGCGGTTTCCTTGTTGTCATCGTGGTTGTCTACAGTGGGCGAAATCGTTCTGGCTGTTGGATCTTGTCCTTTTTCTTCTGTATTTTCCGCAAAAGCACTATCACCGCCATCAAACCTTGAACTCGTGGCATCACTAAAATCTTCGCCAGAGAATCCCTGACTTGTTTCTCCGCATGTCATACTGTTCACCTCGAGGGTGATATCGACATCAGTTGTCACGCTTGTGGGAAATAAGTTCCCCCGTGGGTATGCAAACATTGGGTAATGACTTGGCATCGGGAATAGATTATTTCGTTGAACATTGTGTGGTCTTTGAGCGGTTGGATAGTACGTGTTCCCGACTGGAAAAGTCGTCTCTTCCACAAACTCGTTGCCTCGTTGAGCGTACAACGGAGTATTCGGCGTAACAGGGTATTCAGGAGGTTGCGGCCGATGAAGCCTTCTATTTGTGTTGTTTCGAAGTCGCGATGAATACCCTCGACCCTCTTTTCTCAAGTGCCGAGTCCAAGCACAACAACATACAATGAAAATCACGGCGAAAATCCCCACATAGCATAGCGTGGTCACGACGAGAAACTTCGAGTCCACCATTGTCATTCCTCGCTGTCAATGTAGGCCATTTGATATATGCAATGCAACTTGACAATGTTTATAATAAGCTCCAGACACACGCGAGGTCAATAATTCTGTCAAAACCTCGCACTCATAAACGAGTGCTAATCGACTTTCGTAAATCTAGTCAGACACTAAGGAAGTGTATTTTTCCATTATTCCATTCCTGATCCCTTGGAGGCGCTGTAAATGAAGAATCAAGAGGAAAAAAATCACACTCGGGCGTGGATTTTTCGGGGTCGTGCTGTGTCGCATCCGCTGAACGACCCCACAATCGATATTCAGGCGCTAGCTATGAGGCACGAAGTAACATCTGATCTAACTGTACGTGCACATGAATATACGAATTACACGTACTTGTAAGCGATCGGGAAGCAGCCACTTGAGAAAATATCTTGGAAATGTCTCAACAGTTAGACTACGCGGCTACAAATAAACAATAACATGAGTCAACAAACACAACAAAGGTATGTCAGCGGAAACTTTGGCAGGCAAGGGTGGGTGGGTGGGTGGGTGGGGCTCACTGCTCTGTGGAGTGCGAGAAAACTGCTCCAAACTAGACAAAATACCGTCTTTGGAAAACCATTTTACATTTTCGGTTGGGGACGGCGAAGTGTCCATGCAAGGTGACCCTTTATTGTTCCAAATTAGAATAACCGTAGAATGACTAGAATCGATAGAAAATTAGACTTTAAGGACGTTCCATTCTCGTCCCCAGAGCCCCCGTTTCTTTTGGTCACGTGGTCGGCGAAACAAATAAAACGAGTAGCTCTGGGGACGAGAATGAGGACGCTCGCGCTAATTGTTTATGCGCATCCTTACTGCGCACGTAATTCCTGTCGCAACGTTACGACGTCATGCATCGAGCGCGCGCGCTGAGGAAACTTTCCAACCACATGTAGGGTGAGTAGCCGTTGCGATAACTTCGCGATGATATAACTCTCATAGATGCCTGGTGACCCCTGTTTTTCTTTACGTAGAAAGTTTCCTTTACCAATTCTCTCCATTTACACAAAAAAACAAAAAGAATCTGAACGTGAGAAGTTTTTTTTTTTCGTTTTTTCGACTCGCGTAGGCTCAAATTTATGCATTTGGCGGCTGAGCTTGACAAGCAATTATCCTTCCAAAAGGTTCACTCTACCTGAAGGAATGACACCAATTGCAAATATTTACTTAATAGGCCTGTTTGAGTTAAGGCCAACACAAAAACCTTGGCTGTACTAGTTCATTTTCATTTTTTTTAAACTTGAATCAAGGTAAGCTAATTCGAATCAATTATCAAAGCTTCCATAAATACTGTGGTCTTCCATATGGTTTATCTCCGAAACAAGCGTGGTGACCCCCCAATTTTTTTTCGTTTCTGACACGAGTTAGTCATTATCTAACTGCAGGTAAAGTTATTTAAAAATCTGAACGTGGGAAGATTTTGGCGCGAACGTCCTTAACCGGAAACGAGAAGCGACCGACTTTTAGTCAGTCTACTAACCGGAAACGAGAAGCGACCGACTTTTAGAAAGTCTAATAGAAAATGTACGTCTGCGAAGCAAAGGAAATAGGAGACGTCTGCAAATGAGGTGCTTGAATGGTTGGTAGAAAGCAACTGAGGAACGCAAGGCCTCGATGGGTGAGCACCGAAGTGAAAGTGATTGACCACGCCTTCACTTGCGTTTGCGAAATGAGATAATAAAAGTTGGTGCTGCTTCTGTGTTAGTAGTGGAAACAGTTCTTGGCTTTTTTCGGGGGAGACGGGGGGGGGGGGGGGGTTGCGATTTCTATTTAGCAAATTAGTAAGAAAACGCTTATGTGTCAACGTCAAAACTGTTTTTTAAAGTTGTCTACTTGGACTAGGCCCCGGACTAAGCAAAATAACGATCCGCCATATTGACATTTAAGATCATCAAACCTGAAGATGACCAGTGAAACTGGTCGAAACGTCGATTTAAAGCTAATTTTAACCTCGGAAAAATCCCTGTAAGTCAAGTACAAAACTTTTAATTTTTTAGGGAAACGAGAGGTGAAAGTTACATATATACGAAAACTGCTTTTCGTGGAAAGGAATCCTTTTACAAAACAAGAATTTTAAGGGAGCTTTGCCCTGCCTTCTGTACCGTACTACTTTTCGAACTGAACCTTATTACCTGCGATCAGGGATAAGACGTTGGGAGGGAATTATCGCAGTTTATTTCAAACCGTGTTTTGTGTACCGTGCTTTCTATGTCATATTTTGTCTACCGTCCCGACCTGAAGTGACAATACTGAGCTCTCGATAAAGAATCTCACTGAGTGTGAATATAGGAAGAAACGAACTTGAAACAAGAGTAATAAGTTAAACAAGTCCTTTAATACACCTATTTACATTACCACCACAATAGCAAACTCCGTTCACTTTGTTAGTTGGTCGAGTTCACACATCAAAACTTGCCAAGCACACTTTGATAAAGAAATAATTATATTCGTACGAATGCTTAAACGGTAGGATGGATATAAAGAAGGTCCGCTTTCTTTCCTTTCAGGAATCGAACAGAAAGCCTTTTTGATTAACTACAAATGACGTGCAAAACTGATTCTGACCAATCATAGCAAGCGCTCTGCTTTTCAGCCAATCAGAGACGAAAGACAAAACCAACCGTGACTTGGTTTGGGCAAATTTTCCTGCGCTTGGCGGCGGCTTCCCGCTTTTGCTTTGAATTCTGATTGGCTCGTTCCTGTGCTTGTGTTTGCTGTGATCGACCAAATGTAATTTCTCTTTGGCCATGATATGGCTTTGGTTTTAGGACAGTTATATGTTTTATGTGGCAGTATAAATATATTGACGACACGAAAACCTTCCAAGGCTGTGAAAGACCAAGCAATAAAACTACCTGAATATCAAGGTCTCTTTAGCAAAGGTCCAGCCCAACTAGCGAGAACTAACAACTGTATCATATTATGCACGCTCACTTAGTGAGCTTCTTCAGACAGAAGCGTTTGTTGTATGAGGCGAAAAATACGCCCTTACTATTATATATCTTATCATTTGCTCTAAAAATAATTATTGTTATGAAGCCTGTAAGAGGTTCTAAGCATTTACTGCGCTGTTTCAAAAGTCCCGTCACCATTCTTGGCGGGCGATCGCTGCAAAATAGGGTAGCTTGAACACCTCGATGTGTTGAGTACACACAGATAATCCAACGCGGTGAGGCTGTTTTACACTCTATAATTCTTTCTGCATTCACCATTACACGGCATTACAGCATCATTTGAGCGATTACAACTCATTACACATTACCGGTGAAAACTAAGGAAAAATACAAAAATAATCGAATAAACTTAAAGGAAAAACTAAAGATAAACTAAAGAAGGAAAGCAACTTACATTCTGTGCGGATAAAACGACGACTTGATCTATAAAACGACGATGATTTCAGACTAAAATCGAACACGTGCGAAACGAAAACTCACTTATCACATGATCAAAATGTTCACTATTTTGTGTAACAATCACGAAGTGTCAAAGACAGAAAAAAAAATAAACCGAAAACAAAGTCAAGTCCAAGTTAGTTTAGTAAACTAAACACGATGTAATTATTTTCAGCGCTCCTTCGCTCGCTCAAAATACGCCTGTACCGCTGCACGGCAAGCTAACATGTCGTCCAGACGACAGCGGGCTTCACTATGGTCAGCTATCCGCGCTTTAATACACTATCACTCCATGGTGAAAATTTACAGAGATAAACATGCCTCGTAATGAAAAGCTTAAATCTCAGCTTAATTAATATATTAATATTTGTTGTTTTCGCGAGCGTCGTTTTCTTCTATCTATGCCATTACTTTTTGCCTTTTTTTCCTTTATTGTTCTGTCCTTTCTTGTTTTTAGCGCCAGGTTTAGTAGCAGGCCTCGAGTCATCGTCATCGTCGTCGTCATCATCGTCGTCATCATCATCGTCATCATCGTCGTCATCATCATCGTCATCGTCATCATCGTCGTCATCATTATCATCATCGTCATCGTCGTCGTCATCGTCATCATCGCTGTCTTCAGTCTTCTTGCTAGCAGCCTTGCTTTCCGATGGTCGGGAGGGACCCGGAGTACCCTTTTCAGCCTCTTTTTCTCGTTCTTCCTTCTTCTCCAGAAGGCGGTACCATGCTCGTTTGATGGCGTGCATCTTGACCACCTGGTAGATTCCCCATCGGTTGATTTCCAGCAGAGCGAACCGCATCCTCCCGATTCCTTCCACATGCTGAGCTTGACTAACGCTCGGGTGTCTGTACTTAACGAACACACGACGATGGCCTTGCACGTAAAACCGGATCACTTTGTTCATGTCTTCCTCAATAAGTTCGTGTTGGTCATTCCGCTGGGGAGAAAAAAAGAAAAAGACCGTGAAAATATGCACAGATCTGTAGCTTGATTGCTTCAGAAAGTATCCCTTGCAGGTGTCACGCCACGTTTAAGTCACGCAACTTAAACTTCGCGTGATGGCTTCAAAGGACACCCAACAGTATGAGAAAGAGAGAGAGAAGTCACAACCTTCGTTGCTGTTATTTAGGTCGTCATGCAACGCTTCCCAGAGTTGTGTGACGATCTAAATAACGTCTGTGAATGAGGCTAGTGGGACAGGAGGGGAAGATTAAGGGAAGGGGAATGTCTATCCTAACGTTTCCTCTCTCCCCCCCCCCCCCCCCCCCCCTCCTCCTCTTCCTCCTCTTTTTCCTTTCACAATAGAGCAATTGACGAAATGAAGAATTGAATTTTAGGTTTTGGGAAATAAAAATCAAAAGTAAATAAGTAGAGTTAGTTCATTGTTTAAAAGAAAAGTTCAAATATCGCGTGTTTAAACTTGTTTTAAGATGAAAAAAAGGTTTTATCTTAGAATTTGCCCTTTCTCATTTGACGCATTAATTTAATCATCCCGTTTTAATCCTAACCATAAAGTAAAGGTTAACTAGCTTTAATCAGGATTAGAAGGGCACGAGACTATGAATGTTGTTTTTGAAAAAAGTTTACCTTTCACCAACAGCTTATTTTAAAAGATAATTTCCTGCAAGGTAAGTCATTATTAGTATCAAGTAAATGTATTATTAATGTATTATGGTAAATTATTATTAACATTAAAATTATTGTTTGCTTCTACTTACTGAACACTATTTAATAACTTTGTATCATGCTGGTTAATACGGTATTTTGTTATAGTACAAGAACAATGTAAAAACATCATCCGTACTTAAAACTACTACTTGCTCAAACAGCACTATATTTTTTTTTAAATATATCTTTTATGTTCTTATGAGACAACCAAATACTTAGTTCAGTTCAAGGCTCATTTACATATCGGTGGCTGAGGTTTGAAACTTTCTCAATCCTAATAAAACATGCCTTAACCCTTCAGTTCCAAGCTTGCTGGATATCGAATTTCTCTTCACAATATCAGTACATTCTTTAGCAGCCAGGTGGTGAGAATACAGTAGTTCATCAACTGGGGTACGTCGCATATAACTATATTTTTGTAGCAAGCATACTCAGTGCTTACAGCTTGGAATTGAATAGGTCAACGCACAATAATGGAGTTTTTAAGTTTTATATAGTATTCACAAGTTTAAATCTCCCTTATTTGTTAGACTACGTTACTGAAAACAAGATTCTAATTTTATCACAGTCATCGCAACGTTAGTTCATTGAAATAGCAGATCTCGCAAGCTTGTTTTTCTTCTAGTCCTTAAGTCCTTAAGTGTAGAAGTTCTTATACTCGTTGCTCCTGTCGTTCTGTCAAAACATAGCGAGCCATTCATGTGAGACCTCGCTTGCGAGCGCTGCTTCCCGACCCCTTTCTTTAGTTAGGCGGCAGACAGACAAAGCAGAAGTAGACAATGCTACAGATTATGCCACCGTTGATCATGTTTTAAGTCGAGGAAGGCAAATCGATATATTTAAATTGACGTAACATGGTTGGTTACAAACCTACAGTTTACCTCACTTAATGTAGGTACGCCCGTTGTTTATGTAACCTATGCAGTTTGTAACTTGAATCATATAAGCCACTGTGAGAAACGAATGCTTAAAGTTTAAATCTGTCATATCATATATGTTATTATTTAAGGTACAGATTTAATCTCATATCGTTCTAACTTTTACCTCACCTACAAAACTAGTTTTACTCTCTGTTTTGACTGTTTAAGATTGGTTTCTTTATGAAAGTTTCTTATTAACTATTGTTATTAACTATGAACTTTAAGCAAGAATTGCATTCTTACTGTATGAACTTAAAAAACTTAAAATAGTAAACGGGTTTCAAATCCTTTAACGTCACATTTTACGACATCAGTACCTGTTCCTATCGTTTCAAAGGAAATTTATTGACGTTTAGTTTTTTCGTATTGGCAGAAAACATGGTTTGAATTTTAAATGGCTTCAAGGAAGCAAAGATGAAAACAAGAAAAAACAAAGGTGTCAAAAGGCTGAAGTATTCACAAATCACACCAATAAACGTTTTTCAGTAAAATAAGCGACATACTGGACTGTATCTGCTCTAACTGCTCCTTCAGCTCCGTAATAGATTCACCTCGCTGCAGAGTGTTCAAATGTTAGTTAGTAAGCATACACATGTTTGCAATGACTAGCGTTACTGTAACATTTTGTCAAGAAGAAACATTTTAATTGTCGCGGAATGCAATTATCAGAACTATATGTATTAGCGATGTAGTCTAAAGGCCTGGCCAGCCATAGTAGCACGTTGCAGTTGCGTACAGACTTTCGCTGGGTGGCCAAATGGGCTCGCAACTTTACTCACAATTACACACAAGCTGTCAAAAAATGGCAAAGCAAACGCGAGTGGTAACGCAACTGCACGCAAGTCCTTGCGTCTATTTACCAGTCCGTTTAGCCAGGCCTTAACTACTAAGAAATATAGTGATTTCATGTTACAGATCAGTGACGTATTTTTCCTTGCCTACAACTTGAAACCCCGGAGTAAAAAAGGTGTGGTACCCGGATTAAAAGAGCACCTGCTAACAAAACCTTTCGGCCCTTCGAGTCACATTACTTCGCCGAACATAATGGGGCACCTACTCACAGGGCTCCTCCTCTAGTATGCAGCAACTATGGTGGCACTCGACACTATCCCAGGGAGAACATAAACAGCTGGTAGCCGTATCATGCATAATTTGAAGGCTCCGATAAAGATCGTGGCTAAGAAACGTTTCCTGATAGCTACAAAACTCACGTGTATTCTAACTCTTTCACAAAATCCACATTAAAAGATGGAGAAACTGGTTAAAAATAAGCTTACATGTCTAAATATTCTGTGACCATCCTATTCTTGTGAAACAGACAATAATTTATAGGAAAACTAACCTAATAACTAATATTTCCACATTGCACTTTCGGCATAAGAGCAAAACAAATAAATAGACACGAGACTACTAAAATTAACCTTCAGGTGACTTTTGATAAGATAATCCTACATTAGCAGCTATGCAGAGTTAGCAGTTGTCCAATGACCTTCAAAAGACTGGACTAATAAACAGCACGCTTCAACCAATGATGAACCAATCAGCGTCCAGATGTTGTCTTCTTAACCAATCACAGAGAAGATGACATGTTTTCAGCCAAAGCAGTTGTCCAATGACCTTCAAGAGACTGGACTAATAAACAGTACATTCCAACCAATCATGAATCAACCAGCGTCAAGATGTTGTCTTTTGAACCAATCACAGAGAAGATAATATATTTTCAGCCAATCAGGCAAAAAAACGTCCACTTACTTTTCCCGTGCTTGCCGTCTGCCATATACAAAGCGCAAACTCAGTCCCAGGTTCAGCTTGTACGGCCAGAAGCCAGTTAGTGACTGCGCCAGCGATGCTTGGCAGAGGCGTTGCTAAGCAACATGACGTATCCTGGTGACGACAAGCAGATGTGACAACGTTGGCAGCGCTCGTGCTGTTTCTGATTGGTCAGCAAGTATCGGAATGCATCGGGTTCTTTGACGAATCTTTGCCATGGTGAGAATACCTTTCCTCCGTGAATCCAGTGTCTTACAAAATTATAGCTACATAAGTATACTGTTGGGGGGGGGGGCTTTGATTAGCTACTGTTACTTTTGAATAACGCACTCTCAACGTAACCCACGTTCTACCAATCAATACTAAACATACCGTTTGCGCCTCTGATTGTATTTTTTGCGTCAAAACTGTTCGTAGCGTTTCCACTGTGTTTTCCAGTTTAGCTACTTGAGAAGATGTCTGGAATGAAATAACAAAAGCCAACAGTTTAAGACAAACAAAGAACTATTGCAAGTATCAATTTTAAGCATACTTCGATAACGATTTGCATCTTCGATTTTAAATGGTTAAGATTGAGGGGGCACGAACATAGCTATTTCAAGAAAGGCTAGGTTGTCGGAAATAAGCGCATGCGACAATCCCGAAAGGTACTCAGGGATATGATCAATACACCCGGTTCTTGTCACTGTACTGTCGAACCTACTTTTGTTGCTTTCTTTTAGCACTAGCAAAGATACGTCCATGGCATCTCGTGCCATTTTTTCAGATTTCCCTGAAATGCTGAAGTTAAGAAACAGTGAACTTAATACTACTCACAATGCCTTTCGCAATGCCTTTCTGAAATAAAATAACAAAAGCCAACAGTTTAAGATAAGTTCGCATGTACTTATTTTCCGACAACCTTTCTTGAAATAGCTGTACACTGTTCTGCGGTGTGTTAAGCTCCTAGGGAAACTGGAGGAGAGGGTTATTAGGGAAGGTCTTATTTCAAATCTTATACCACACGGCCCCACAAGCTTCTAGCTTTAAATACCACCGTGTCTAAATAAAGGTAATTTATTTATTATTATTTTATTACTTAGTACTGTAGGAGACTGTCACATGTTTCATCCTATTTTATTAACACATCTCCACGAAAGAGAAACAAAGTAAATGAAGTGGATGAGGAATTCGAAACTTGTACATGATTGGACATCATGACTCATGACTCATGTAGTTTTAAAGGGAGTATTAGAGGGGGGTGTTAAAAGAGATTGGGGACGCTTAATAGAACTGTTACAGTTAATCCGACTGTCCATTTGTGTGAACTGTACAGCATAATGTGTCCTTCCAAAAGACAGTAAAGGCGATAACCGCCATGTCCCACAACTAAACAGAGCAAACAGCTTGTTCCTGTATCACGTCTATCAGTGTGATCTGTCTAATATCAAACCAATACTAAGTCAAGAGACAACTGTGTGGTGCCTTTCACTGTTAGGAGACACTCTGTGACATCTTACCTGCTGTACTTCTTCCTCTAGTTTCTGCACCTTGTTACGCAGGTCTCCAGTGTCCTCCTGTTCCTCTGCCTCTGCCTCTGGTTCAGGCTCCGGTTCCTTTACAGGCGGAGTGGGTTGTCGTCTAAACAAGAAATCAAAAAATTGAAAATGCACTTATGGCAAGGCTCTACTTACAAAACAGCTGTTACAAGCCTGTTTTACTGAACAAGACGTAAGAAAATTTGAGCTACTTTCTTCAAATTTCACATGTTCTAGATTCAAACCAGAAATTGACAAGTGGGAGTCTTAAATGTACGTTTGGACCCTAAAAAATTATTTTTGAAGCTTACTAGGTAAATTTTCTAACACAGGACTCCAAATCCCTTCTGGTTAAAACCCACAGCAGAGTGTGTACAAATAGTAGTCAATGTTGTTAATGCATTGGTTTTCCGCTGAACATTCGAGCAATGATGGCAAAAACAAAGTTACCAAAGAGAACTCGTAACATGCAAACAGTCTGAATACAGAACTTACAGAAGCGTTAGCCCTCAAGCTGACCCTGAGAGAGAAAAATGAATTTGAAGTTATCGATATTTTAGATAAAACGGACGTTTCACATCAGTTCAAAACAACACAACACGCGGTTTGACATTAACTTTCTCGAGAATGCACAGGCATCCCAAGCTCACGTTTGAAGAAAGGGAATAATTAATTATCTATTCATTCATTCATTCAGACGGAGACTCCGTCTTATGAAAGGAATAACAGCGGTGGCATAAAAGACTTAAACGGCGAAAATAACCATAAAGCGCAACGGACACACAAGAGGAGAGTTAATTCAATTCACCTAGCGTAAAAATATAGTAATTTTGAAGAATTTAGCGTTCTAAATCAACGTTATTTTATTCCCCATACAACGTCTTATAGGGCGCTCATATTCTCAACGGTTCTCGTGTAACCTAAAACCGTGTCAGCTGAAAGGTCACGTTCCGGCTCACCGTGACGCTTATACGAATGAATGAATGAATAGATAATTAATCTTCAAACGTGAGCTTGGGATGCCTGTGGAGAATGCTTTAGAATTTAACTGCGGAATTCATGAATTGCAGTGAGATGTTTCCAAAAAGTATACAAAACGTTTCTGTTCTTTGAGTTATTTTTGCACTTATCGCTTGAGCTTTCAGCGGAAACCGTCTCAATCACTGTTTTCATCTTACTCTGCTGCCTTTCTCCTCTCTGCTTCCTCTTTAGCCTCAAGGTCAACCTTAAGTGCTGCAAGCTGACTCTGTAGATGGGCAACCTAGCCGAAGATAATAAAACAAATTTAGAGCAGTTCCCAGACATGAATGTCGTAATAACATGAGAAAACACGGCCTGTTACACTTAGCCTTCAGTGTTTGTATGATTGCATCAATATTACAGAGAGCCATGAAGTATGGTCAACTGTTATTTGTATTATCTTTAAGTGGACAACCAAAAAATGTTCGTAACACACTGCAACTCTCAGTGGAGAAGCATAGCACAACAATTCAAATAACGGGTTGTTCTGCATTGCCCCTGTAAATGGAGAGATGTTTTGTGTTGCAACCCAAACAATGGCTACAAAGGAAACTAGGGAATTGGGGCACAACACAAAGTATACCGAGGGTGTTTTACAAGTCTACTCACAGATATTGAGAAAAAGATAAGATTTCAGCAGATTGTAAAAAAAAAACATGGCGATTTTAACATAATTTTATCACACCTCATCTGGAAGGGGTCTCAACTTGTCTTGGACTTCTCTAAACTGTTGGTCAGTATCTTGACGCCAGTTGGCCACCTGCCCCAAGCTTCTGTCTGTTTCTTCTTTGTCAGATTTGCCGTGCTATGGAGAAATAACAACCATAAAGAATGTATTCACAGTCATTTACCCTTAATCATTTCTTCAGTTCCAAGCATGAGATATCAATTTGCTTCACTGACTGATTGTACATTTACATCTTGATGTGAGTTCATAGAATGTGGTGTTGTTAATTTCCATGCAGTTGGAGCTACCACAGTTTCCACAGCACACAGTGACTATGAGTCCATTTATCGTTGCTCCCGCTGTATGGGATTTTTCTCAGTACAGCTTGCCTTTCAGTATTATAATTTGAAAGGTTGTGCCAAAAATTTGCTGGTGCCTATTTGTACGCCTAAGTGGTTCAGGACTCGGTAAAAGCATGGGAAGTCATCAAGTCTTAACCTCTTGACCTCATGACTACTGTGCATTTCATTTCTCAGATATACAGCTATTTCGAGAAAGGTTGTTGGAAAAATACATCAAAGTGTACGCGACAAGACCGAAAGGTGGTCTGGGTATTCACTGGAATTTTGCATATTGGCCTAGAGGAAATTGACAAGTTTGTATTTTTGCACGTGGAGAAGTTGCTTTTCCTCTCAAGAGGCCTATACAGTGCCTCAATACGTCTACCCATACTACCTTTAGGGATTGGCTTGTGCAGTTTTGTGCTTTTTTCCGACAACGTTTCTCAAAATAGCTGTATACATTTTATTTACAATATCACAGTTTACCATATTTATAGATACACTTAGTATAAGTGGCAGTAAAAACATTAATATAATGTGACTTCACAACCAGGTTTTATTGACTCATGCACATCATTTATAATACAAAAATTTTTTTTACAAAGATAATATTAATTTTATAGTGATCATTGAGTCTAAAATTAATTTATATTCTGGAATATGCTAATTTTAGTAATAGTTTAAGAACGTGATAAAACTTCACATGCCCATTTTATAATTATTGTGTCATGCATGTGTGCTTATTAGAAAACTAATCAATTAACAGTTTATTAATAAAAAATTGATTCAAAGACAAAAAAATTGTTTAAAGTAATGTTAATTTTAGCTATATTTTATAATGTCGTTACTGTTAGAGTGCTTGCAGGTGATAAATCTGAGACATTTTACCTCTTCCAAAGGAGCCACATAATTCTTGATCTATACATTGCATTAACATAAACAGGTTCAAAATTAGTCAAGTTTTTTCAAACGCCACATGTAAAATTAATTTTTCAGGTTTAAATATTTAAATATATATTTTTTTAATGTTTTGTAAAATGTACTACTACCAGTACAAATAAAACAGTTTATTTTCCAACTTAGCAGTTTGTAAAAAATAATGAGAAACACCTTATCAATCATTTTATTGTTTAAATTGCATGTTTAAGAAAATGTATATATTTAATATTTATTTATTTATTCATTCATTCATTTAGTTTTTAAAATTTATAATTTAAGAATTTAAATGAACTTATAACAAAGGACATGTGGGCACTGTTCAATATTTTAAAGTCCTGACAAACTCACAGTCACTGGGGGGGGGGGGGGGCATCCTTTCAGAATCAGTTAAAAGTTTCTTTCAAGTAAACTTGCAAAGCTCAAGTCAGATAATAATTATTACTGACATAACAGACTTGTCATTACCCTTTCAAGTTTGCTAATGGCTTCTTCCATGTCTGCTATTCGTTTGTTTAACTTATTCAGTCGCGTATCCATATCTGCTAATCCTCTGACCCCTGAGTTGTTGTTCTTGTCCATCAGTGACAGGAGCTCTTCTTTTGCCTGGGAAACAATAAACAGTCACTTCAGAACTTACAAAGCAGGGCTTTCAATAAGATTTAAGTAAGTGGCTGCCCTTGCGCACCACCCATCAGAGAGCAATACAAGGAACTAAAACAGCTCCCTTTTTGGGGAGATGCCTGAACTTTAGTTGGCAATTCACAGCAGGAGACTTTAAATAGTTCCAGAAGTCCTTTCTAGTCACACAACAATTCAGTATACTCAATTAGGGGTGGCAAACATTGGATAAATTAAAGACTTTGCAAAACAGGGAGACTCATATCTTCTTCTGCAAGCCTGGAAGACTCCAAGACAGAGTCATGAGAAATTTGACTAAAATTCTGCAAGAGAAGTATTTTTTGAAGAAACAAAATTGCTATTCCTCCATGGATTGAGGTACAGTCACTGCGATAGAAAAATGTCTTGCCCAAAACCCTGGCTTTAAGTACAACTTTACGTGATTGTATTAAATCAAACCTACCTTAGCCACACTGTCTGACACTTGTGAGTTAATTCCACCTAAGGCTTGCTGTAATGTGCTGATGGCCATGTTGAGTTTCTCCTGGAGCTGGTTGCATCTAGTGGATAGTTTTTCACTCTGTGACTGCCTGTAAATATTAAAGATAGTCTCAAAAATTAGTCATGCAGTACCTGAAAAATAGCTGAAGGAGTTGCCATAAAAAAAATGTTGTACAGCAGTGCCAGGCAAGTGCAAACAAATAAAGTAATAATTTAAATTCAGATGAGCTTATTGGTAATTAAGTTTGTGTTTGATCAAGCCTATTGACCATTCTCATCCCCAGAGGCCATGATCCTTCTGGTCTGTGCCAGGCATTGAGAATTCTGGCGGGCCCCATTTATGAGCATGCGCAGAGTACTCACTCTGTATTTTTCTGCCAATCAGATTTGTCAGATTTGACAATGAGTCAGTGAATCGCAGACTTTCAGTGTTGGAGGCCTTGATCCATAGTGCAGACCAAAAGGATTGTGGCCTCTGAGGATGAGAATTGACCCATGAGTTGACCCATCAGGCTGGCATTTATATCCACTCTCCCTAGCTTGAAATAAATAGGAGCATTTCCAATCCCCCTGGATGGGATGCTCACCCATTATTAAATACAGGATTACCCCTCTGCATTAACCGCCAGCACCCATTTTTACACCTGCATGAAGAGACACTGTGAGACAAAACGTTTTGTCCAAAAACACAACACAATGACGCTGGCCAGGGCTCAATCTGGAGTGCTACACACAAGCCTTTAGTCCACCACACCTTAATGCAGGTGCATACATGTATATGTACCATCATATAATGCAAATGAAAGCAGGTACTACAATGTAATTTAATATATACCTTGATGTGATTTCAGCATGTAGCACCTGTTCAATTGCCTTCCTTCCTTCCTCCATCTGTCTCTCTAATAATGATATGGACTCATTAAGACGCACAAGACTCTGGTCAACTCTTGCCTGTGCCACCTGAGTAATCAGTGTTGATGATACTTAATTAAAAACTGGAGCATTGGATAATGTATTTCCAGTACTTTGAATGGTGACCATTAGATATCAACCATTATAGTCATGCCAGACATCTTACAGTCTCTTTTTACAAAATCACATTAGCAAGATTTATCAACATTTTGTGGTTGTTTCTTAACAACAAAGTTATTCTACTCGCATTTGCTGGATGTGAAATGACGATCGCCAAGTCATCGCAACATGCCTTGTTGGATATCTACCTTCCCATATCCAACACGCTCATGTAACAACAATAATTTAGTATACCTGTCCAAAATTCTTTACAATGCCACATTTCAAAGAACAATATTTATTATTATTGACTTGAGGTTCTGCACTGGGAGTGAAAGGGTTGTAAGTAGATTGAAATAATTTATTCAAGCCTGTTGAACAAGTTGTAATTAAGATCCTTTCATTTGATACCTTTTCAGACTGTCTGACTGTCTGTCCCTCTTCGTCAATATAAGCCTTGAGTGACTGCCAGCGTCTCTCCATTTCCTCTCGTTGTGATCTCTCAAAGACCAGTCTTGCAGCCTGTTCGTCGCGTAATTTCTTTTTTTTAACAAAAGAAAATGTGATTATAATGAGAAAGATTGACTGGTTGATTTAAGTCAATATTTATTAGATGGATACTTCATTTGTTTGTTTTTATCCTTTCTTTCTTCTTTCTTTTTAACACAAAATGACGCTAAAGATCAGATTTTTATTAAAAAAATTAACTAAAAGGTTTCATTTGACTGTGTTATACAGTTTTGAGCAAATACTGTCAAACCTCTACTTGTGGACAGCAAGAGGCTTAGGGCAGAACAAGCTAAGTGTCCGTCTTATGGATCGGAGCCATCCATGTAAAATTTATAGAGGAAGGGATTGTATAAATTTTGATTACTCTCAGATTGCGGTTCTACAGTTTATTCACAAACATTTCAAACTTCAGTAATACTGTTGCTTTAATTCTAATAAATAGAACACAAAGGAATCTAATGTAACTCACCTTCTCTAACAAGACAAATTTTGACTGAGCATCTTCTCTGAGTTTAATCTCTTTCTGTAACATCTTTTTGCTTTGCTCTTCTGACAGTTCAGCCAGTTTACTAGCAATCATATTTCTTTCATTTTCAAGAAGATCTTCCTTCTCCTTAGAATTCATGGAATGTGCATACAGCTCTTGTTCTCTCTGGTGGTTACTCTCCTGTACCATGGCTCTCAGCTGTTCTAGACTAAAATAAATATTACAATATATGTAACTGCACAACTTCAACGTCATGATTAGAGTAAGTGTAAAGTTATTGGTGTCAATCATCACCTCGTGAGGATGGTTAATTGTTAAATGTTATGATGTCATAAGCATTATATTATCTTTGTACAAGAAACGTGAAATCAGTCATAATCCCTTGTAATCGCGGTCAAGCTAATTCCGTTACCCTATTTCCCTCCCACCCTTAAGGTGTTGGAGTTATATTGTCATCAGCTCTTGTATCTTAGTTTTAAGTCTGACAATAAACTCTTTGTTCCAAACTAGTGGTCTGTGGTTAAATGTAAACAATTCAAAATAATTATCAGAATTAGTTGAGAAGTTGTGAAAACAAAAGGTTCATATTTCACCAACCTGAGCTGGTTCTGCTGATTAGCGGCCCTTCTCTCGTTTTCTTCAGCTTCAAGCCGCCTCCTCAGTTCTGCTGTTACCTCTTTCATGTCAGCTAGCCTGTATGATGTAAACCATAAATTCAGTACTGAGGCTCAATTATTAAATAATAAAGTCCAGTTAATTATTAGTTAAAACAGAGAGCAAGTTGAGAGCATTGTTAGCCAACAGTTACTGTCAGTTGACTGTTAGCCAACAGTCAGCCGACAGATGGCTGACAGTTTTTTGGGTACCTGTTATTCATTCTAACTGTTCCAAAGCTAAAATAAATGAAGAAGCTTTCTCAAGTCAAATAATCAGAAAAAAGATTTTCTGAGTTCCCCAATGGGAGTCGAATCCATGACCTTCCAGATACCGGTTGGATACTCTAACCACTGTGCAACTGGAACTCAAGGTTAGCAAGGTCATTTACTAGGTTCTTATGTGGCACGGTGGCCTAATGGTTAGTGCGCGGATCGGACGGTCTGGGTTTGAGCCCTGGCCGGGGCACTGTGTTCTTAGACAAGATACTTTACTCTCATAGTCCTCTCTCCACCCAGGTGTATAAATGGGTACCGGCGAATTTACTGCTGGGGGTAACCCTGCGATGGACTAGCATCCCCATCCAGGGGGGAGTAGCAATACTCCTAGTAGCTTCATGCTACGGAAACCGGGATAAGCTCCGGCTTGATGGGCCCCTAGGCTCATATACAGACTTTTTTTATGTGACAAATGTCCTGCCATCTGGAAGGCTTGATATGTCATTTATTTCACTTTTATCCAAGCCACCATTTCACTTATCATTTATCCACATTTATCAATTGGACATATTGAGTCTTGCAGACGGCAGGACATGTGTCACATAAGAACCTAGTAAATGACCTCACTCACCACAAATCCCCCATAGCTCAGTGGTTAGAGCATCCAACTGGTATATGGAAGGTCATAGGTTCAACCCTTATATTTGGGGAACTCAGAAAATCTTTTTTCCGAGTATTTGACTTGTGAACGCTTCTTCATTTATTTCACTTTATCCACGTCACCATTTTCACTTATCATCCATTCCAAAGCTGTAACAGTTATTTGATTTTTAACAGCTACATGCACCCAATTTGTGTTAGGTTTAGCTATAGTCATACTGCAACAAAATCATATACAGTGTACAAAACACTTATAACTCATATCTATTCTATACCTGGCTTCTATAATATTCTTGAACTGAAAAGTATTGGCTTCTTTGGTGTTTTGATCATCACGGTGCTTTGTTAATGAAGACATCTGGAAAGGAGAATGACTAAGTCATTAAAACACAAACTAAGTTTTTTTTCTATATAATTTAATTACAGTCAAATCCAATAAATATGATCATGATCTGTGAAATGCCTCTTTTTTCTTTTTGAATCATGAAATGGCTATTTTTTTCTCAAGAAATGTCATTATTTTGGCTTTATATATAGCCATGAAGAGTGAATTTAACACCTTTTATTTTGGTTTTGTGAAATGCCTATTTTATTTCGTGTAAAACCTGATTTGGCCATTTAATTTTTTGTGAAACATGATCTATACCCCCTTTTACCACCCTCACTGCTATGCTAAACTGGAACCTATAACCCATATCTCTGATTAGTATATACCACACAAGTGAATAGTGCTTTCCGCGCATGCTGATTGGTCAACTCAGAGGTGATTAGCAAAGTACTATACACCTCCCAGCAGCCAAAGAGCAACAACATAGCTTCCTGTGTCACTTTGGATACCAAAAGTTACGTTTTAATCAGCTTGGTAAATATCCACTTCTTAATCAGTGAATAATTGTTAACTAGAGCTACATGGACTTGTGTGTAGGTGCATGCATGACTAAACCAAAGTCACACAGTGAAATAAAAAATCCAAGAGGATTTTTGCTTCACATAATTATTTCAACCACAATTTAAATAATATATGAATGGTACTTACTGCAGTGTTTGTATCACCCTCAATCTTTTTTATCCTCTGCCTGATTTCTTGTACCACAGTACCAAACTGAACAGTCTGAACCTCATGTTTGCTCTTCATTGTTCTCACATCATCAGTAAGAGCTCTCATATTCTTCTGCAACTGCTCTTGACTTTCTCTCATGTCCTCAATGTCATCTTTGACTCGTTCAACATGCACGTGAATCTGTTCTCTTCGACTCAGCAACTGCTGTTGGTTGCCCATCAAAGCTTGCTCCACTTGCTTTGTGTGGTTAACAAGCGTTCCAACAGTGTTGTGTTCCGACTCAAGTTTTTCTTCTGCGCGTGCCACCCTCATCATCATTTGAGTGTACAAATTATTTGCTGCACGGATCTTTTCTGATAGTATAAGTCTCTCCTCTTTCTCCTCTCTTAAAGTGTCTTCGTTGCGACGTATGCTCCCTTTCAATTCTCCTTGCAAGCGGACAAGTTCCTCTAATAATGCCTTGTTTGACTGCTCACTGACGTTGAGACGTCCTTCGAGATGTCTTAGACGTCCACTTTCGTGAGCTGGACTGTTGGTTCGCCGCACTCCTTTTTCTGTTGAATCTGTTATAGCTGGTAAGGAGTGACTGTGGGGACCTACAGCTGGCCTGTAAACACATTGATAAAAAGGTTGGTTTTAACAGGTAGTTTTAGCAAACAAGAGTGATCAACATGAGTAGCTAGTCTGATAATTATTATTTTAGTAGACACTTCAAGGGATTGCAGTCCAAACCCAACAATTTGTGTATTTTAAGCCCCTCTACTAATTAAAATGCCATACTTTAGAACAAAATTGGGTAATTGTGAAGAGCAGCTCCCCAAACCGACTGTCGGCCGTCTGTCGGCCAACTGTCGGCTGACAAACGGCTGACAGACAGCCGACAAACGGCCAACAGTCGGCCGTCTGTCAGCCGACAAACCGCCCACAGTCGGCCGACAGATTTTGGCTAATGTGCAGGCCATCTGTTGGCCATTTGTCAGCCAACAGTTGGCCGACAGTTGGTGATGTGTCGATAACATGTCAGTAATGTGTCGGTAAGTTGTCGGTGGTTTACCTTCAGGCTTTTTCTAGGTTTTCTTCAAATGCCGCTCCCGAGATGTATAATAAATTGAAAAGAAAGTTATATCCTCTTCAGGTAGTCACTGCTTAAAGCTGGCGTCAATAATGCCAAAAGCAACCTGAGTATTTACGCGAGTACAGCATTTCATTTTCAGCCGCCGTATTGGAAAACATTATTTATACTTACATGACATATCATAAGGGTTCGGATTGCATTGTAGGGCAATAATAGTGAGTGCGTGTCTTCAGAAGTTTATGCCTACGTTTTGCCAACTTTTGGATCAAATCATCTTCGAAAATGATTTCAGCGCTTGCCCAGTGGACTAAAAATTAAGCAGTTGATAAATTTATAACAAATTAAACTTCATATAAAAGAAAATCTCGGTGAGCGGTCAATCTTTTGGTATCAGTAAGTAGATGATGTATTACGATGAAATACAATGTTTATCTAGTCTTTAATATTGCTTTCTATGTCGGTTAACTCAGGCTTTTTCTGTTCTATTTTACAGTAAAATGTCTGTTTTGGGAAACTGTCGGTCATCTGTCGGTTCGTCACCAGTTCGATTTTCATTTCCTTTGTGTCATTTTTATAAATTATCTTAATCTTAATCAAGGGAAAACCACCCTGCGAGCAGAGCCTCTTTTAACTTCCCTGCAGCTGAGAATTGGGAAGTCACGTTTATCAGTGAAATGAAAGGGCTCTGCTCGCAGAGCGAGGGAAAACTTGTAAAATTTGACTTCAAACTAAAAGACCTACACCATATTGGCACTATCAGATCTGAGAGATATAATAAAGCACTTATGGTGACTGGAATATTGACAGCAGGTTGTCGACATGTTGTCAGTATTCAAGCGCTTCTTGAACATGAAGGCAAGTGTTTTACTAACAGTGCAATCAAACAACAAATACTATTCACATACGACACCTGGTGGAGAAGCAAAGGAAAATGTGTGATTAACATCTGGAGTTTTAGATCTCATTGTCCGATTCCTGATGTCTTTCACCAACACAGACATGAGATATGAAAAATGTTGTGGACTGTCCATCATTACTGACTAACATTTTTAGACTTTTTGGTTCAAGGAACACATTTAGCTCATCAACACTTGATAGATTAAGATAGAAAAGGGACTTCTCATAGTCTAGTCAACCGCCAATTGAGACAAATAAATTCTGGTTACACAGGCTCCTTCTGCATGTACCAGACACAAAAGAAATAAAAAAGAAACAATACTACTCCAAAATACAATGAATCTTAATTAATCAACGGAAAAACAATGTGATTTCATTTACATCCAGTACATCCACTAGAGCACAGTTAGGGCCAATTCGCACTAGCGGACAAATTTTGTAACAATTGGTAGATTTCATCACTTGGGATTGTGTGTCACTTGTTACAGAAAACAAGTGCGAATACGTTTTTTGAGACCTGGAACTTGTCAAACAATTCAGGAAAACAAAGAAGCAGTTGTCTTATGATTGGTCCGCGTTGCACGCGCAATACATTTTGTCAAACAATCGCAAAAACAAGTGCGAACGACTTGTCGGACAAGTGCAAATTTTGTCAAAACGGACAAATCTTCAAAGGGGCCGAAGTCCTGCCTCAAGGCAGGACGAGTCATGACAAGTCGCATTCCAACGCCCCTCATAATACCAGATAACAATACGTTGTTGATTGGCTATTGTGTTTGGTCTGGGTTGTACTAAAAAACATCACGCGAAATTTTGCCGCAATAGGCGGCAAAACATGTTTTCGTGCTGAGGTGAGGTCGTGGAAGGATGGTAATACCGGGGTTGGAACAAATGAATGCGGAGGGAACCAGTTTGTGCCGATAAATGGAGGGGAAAAGAAATAGTTTACTTCCCACATTTTCCTCGCAGGTCAGCACAAAAACATCACTACACGCGCACTTCAAATGCAAATCGTTTTAAAATCTTTCACCACGTGGACCTGCCTGATTATTTGATATTTGCACAAGACGACCGTGCCGAGAAATGTACCACGATGCCAGAAGCACATGCAGAGCTATTGTAATAATAATTACACCTTTTGTTTTCTTCAAAATGTCTCTGACTTGTCGCGACAATTTTGTTTTTGTCAAAAATGTTATGACATTTAAAACTTGTCCGCTAGTGCGAATCGGCCCTTATTAAAAGAAAACAGTAACTTCTGGGTAAACTATCAAAGTTAAATTTATATTTGATTACACTTATAGTTAAGACATTGGCTTATATGCAATTGGGGAAGTAAGAACGGAAGGAAAGAAAAATATAACAGTTTTTAATTAAGCTTAACAAGAAGATTAAGGGCTTCACTTTTAATTGCCTTTAAAATTTTTAATTTATGAATTTGAAGACTCCAGTTTATTAAACACCAACAATATTATAAATGAAAAAATAACCTATTAGCAGGCACCCAACTTAAAAACCCAGACCAGACAAATTAAGTTGCTTTTCGTTGAAGCCGCGTAAATAGAAACCCACTCGACCAAAGTGCCTCAGCGAGGAAAGTTCAAATTTCCGACATGAACGACTCGTATTGTGTGTACGTCACGGGTAAATAACAGAAATGAAATAAAACATACCTCAAATCCATCTTATATCTTGGGTTAACTAACTTTCCGCGACTCTTTGTAAGGCATGACTGTGAGATTTTACGACACGAAAAGGTATAAAAGCCCTTCAGTATGATCATAACACAACCAATCCACCGCCATATTTGTTTCTAATGAAACGCGTTTTCTGATTGGCTGCTACCGCTGGTTGCCCTCGATACCATGATTTGTTTGGCGGTAAAGCACCCGGGAAAATCTTGAAAAAGCAAATTCTCTGATAACAGTTTTTTATTTTATTTTATATATCTATATATCTTTACCAAATTCAGCCTTCTTTGCGACTTTGCCTTTTCGCAAATAGATAGTCGCACCTGTTTTAGTAGCTTTTAGTGGAGTCGGATTTCTCATGATTTATTTACGACCGGCTATCTTTTGGCAGAATACTTGAGTCGATACCACAGAGGAACGTAAATTAAATTGCCAAAGATTTAAGCAGATATCGTATTTTCGACTGTTATCGTATCTTATAACAAAAGTCACCAAATTGGGGGATGGGGGAGTGGGGGATGGCAACATGGGACCATGTGTAAAGCTAAGAGTTACGTATACGATGGTTGGAGTGGGAGGGAGGGGGTGGGGAGGAAGAGAAATTTGTGGACGCTTATAAAATAGATGATCTAACGAATAACATTTAGGGTCCGTGACGAGATTTTGTCAACTCTATGTTTCAAAATGTTCTCTTTTTAAAGCTATGGGAAATCTTTTCCTTCTTTTGTGAAATAAATCTTCAGTGAAATGTCACCCAAAATCAAACTATTATCAACAATTTGTTATGAATATTTTTATTGAGTTGCTGTTTTTTCTCTCTCTAGCGTTTGCTTCAAAAGTAGTAGGTGGCATGACCACGGCCAAGTTATTTAAAGGGTGGGGCGTTATTCATCGGATAAATCACTTTCCAGTAGATAAGTATTAACAAAAACACTACGCTGTCCACCTGATTTATTCGGTGGATAGCGTACGTTATTTATCTTTTGAACAACCAGGCACAGGTCTTCACCAACCTAGAACAATTTGTTTGATTCCAATGACGCAATGAACACTGTAAAAAGTCGACACAAGTAACGCGCATACTTCCTTCCGTTATAAATTTCTGCTCATGATTTGGAACAATTTTTTTCTAATATTACTAGTTTTAGAGAAAAACCGTAAAACAAAACGTTAAAACAATTCCCAGCGTTGGTGCAGCCTTCAATTCAAAAAAATATTTATTCGTATCTTCAATCTCACGTTTTGCACTTTATCGTAAAATTCTCTCGGGAAAATGCCCCAATAAAAGACTAAAAATTACCATGCATCCTCGCTTCACTTCACGCTACGTTTGAGCACTTAATCAAATTGGCGGGGAAGAAAACAGCGAAATGTTTCATAAATTCAAAAAGGTGGAAAAAATATTGCCCGCACCGAACATTTTCGAGTTCTGTTAACGTTTTAGGCGGATATAATGAGCACATATTTTGTAGTGACTGTGTTGCTACAGAAGTTCCTCAAAGATCTTTTTTTGTTGTTGTTGTTGCATAGATTCTCAGTTATTTCGATACGTTGTATATACTCTATACAGTATCTTTAGGCTTTATTACTTTCAAAACGGAACTTAAATGACACCTCCTGTGTCAACGCAGGGGCAATGCGGAATCTTGGCTTTATTTCGGATACTCGGAAGTCTCTGCTATTATTTAAGGACTTTTAGGTGACAAAACGCCCGCATTTTTATTGTAATCGGTAGTTTTTAAAATTGTGCCCTCCTGTTGTAACATCCATTCACCAATACAACTCTGTACCGCTGTGAAATGGACGTTGTTGGCTATAATACGTTTTGTTGAGGGAATAATGCGTAATTTGACGGGGAAGGCGGCTTTTTTTATATTACTTAGGATTCGTAATTGCTTTCCATTTGTATCTGGAAACGATCCAGAAATATATTGGTCGATCTTTCGAGACGATTTTCGTCAATAAACAGCATGGGCAGTCTTAGAGGCCATATCCATCGCTTCCGCGTGAATCGTTGCCTTCATTACAACTGGGTTGGATATATATGTTAAGTTTTTTAATATTATTATAACCCGTCCATCCGGAAGATATACTTCATGAGGAAATCAGCGTGAGACAGCATGCACTTTAACATTTATTCTCTAATAAATCATTAATTTTCTGGCTTAAATTCAACAACCTGTCCAATAACATTAAGTAACCCGATATCGGCCATTGCTATCCTCTCTGCCAACGACACGCAACGAAGTATTGTTTTTTGTTCCTGGCTAACACAAATTATTGCAAACTTGCGATCGGGATAGTTCTAGATTCCCCAACTGTACACTTAAAGCGAATAAAAAGAACTGAAAAAAGAAAAGTATAGTGTTTTTCCATAAAAAAAATCCGAGGAGATATCCATCTGGCAGATCGAGTTGAATTTTTCTAAATCTTGTAGTGAATTACACCTTCGAGGTAGGCAAACTATTAAATACAGGAAAACACCATCCATATAGTAAAAGTCATTTCTATTTCCTGTACACCTTCTGGCAATATATCTCTACATTTATTTATAATTCTTACCATCTTTTCAGTCGATTTTCAGACAACGTTTCTGTCAGCCCTTTCAATCATTATAGCTGTTGTAGTGTATGATTGTTTTATCAGTACACAAAAGCCTTACTGTAATTGGCCTACAGGGTCCTACAGGTGAAAGCTAATTCAATATTTTTGGATTCGCAGAACACTCGTTATAAAGTGTTTCTCCAGTGGTCTTCAGTGCTGTGCTTAATATGAGCGAGCGGGTGGTCTTCAGCGCTTTTCCTATTTTAAATTTCCAAGTCCATTTTGGCGGATCGGATTGATTTCACAAATAGATCCGATTCCTTCAACAGTTTCCTCCATTTGAAAAATTTTCTCATTTTTTTTGCGCGGAACGCGATAATTACACTTCTACGCGATGAATATTTTAAACTAACATTCACAAGCTCGAGACATAATAAGGTAAAGTTGCCTACGAGTAGCACTGAATTAATCAAGGCTTAAATTAAATAAAAACTCTTGTCGAGGATCGTCTGAAGGTTTATCATTTTAAAAGGTTAGGTCGCGCGATTTAAAAAATACAAATTTTGCTTCGCATTTTGTCACCACGGCAAGGTTTTGTTGCCTGAACATAACGCCATACCAGGAACTGAGGAATAATTAAATACTCAGAAGTGAAAGAAATTTTGACATGTATAAATTTTTAAAAGCATTTAGTTTTGGCAAAGTTTTCGTTTTAAGACGAAATAGCCGGAAAACCTGCATGAATTTGTGAAGTTTGATCTGCGCGTATTATACAGTCAAAAGTTAGGAAACCTATGTTAGGATTAAATTCAATAAAATAATGTTTTCTAGCCTAATTTTATCGAGAAAGGATATTTTTCATTTAACCTAAGTCAACATGTCTCAATTTAATTTTATGAGTTTCCTTTTAGTTAAATTCAATGAGCGGTATTATTCAGTTAAAACTCCTTCTCCGCAAAACAGAATCATATCTTAAGTCGAGATCATTCCGAATTTAGGCCGTTTAAAGGCAACAAAAGCTGAATCTACTTTTAATGCTATTGTTTCCTTTACCTTGTAGACCTCGTTCGCGGTAAACAAAAAATAATATAAAAGAGAAGAAATGCGCGCAAACCGGTATTAGTACCTAGACAAAAAGCAACACATAAACAAAATACCTTTTGCGTGCATAGGAAATCGACGTGGAATTCGACTGAACCGGTCCCTTATTCCACGGGGGATTTGCCATTACTCGACAACTTCATACGTTTTTACCCTCCATCACCGTGAAAATACACTTGAGAGCTGCCTACTTTCGTCTTAGATGAGACACGAGTGAATTACTTCTTGTCAAAACGGAGTCTTTCACAAAGACTGCCAAATGACAAGAGCAAATTATTACGTTGCGTCTTTTGACTATGTAAATGTGCAGGTGCCAGCGACAAAGTGTTCGATTTGGCATCTCCATGGCAACCGCGACGCTTTTTGATCGATAAGTAAACTCAACTGAAATTTGAATTAGATAGGGGAACGAAGTTAAAATATATTGGTAGCTTGCTGCGTCAATGGAGACAATACCCGATGCAATATAGAGTTGCGATATCCTGCAAATAAAAAGCTTTTACAAATTTGTGTTTACTCTTCGTCAAGTGATCCAGAGCGGATCGAAATTTCTTTTTAGGAAGATTTTTCAGTATACCAACTTAGCTGAGATCTATAACATTAAAAATGACGAAATATTTATAAACAAATTTATTTCGTCCGCTCTTCGTCTCTGAACGGGGTTTGTAATATTGTCGTTAGGAACACGTTACCCTAATTTACATAAACCGACACAAATCTTAGAGATAAGAAGAGCTAAACATACATTTTCTTGGAGAGTTTTGAGGTAAATAGAAGTTTAGCGAGTGGGGAAAACCTAATTTAATGCTGAAAAGAACAAAACATCAGCTATTGATTCGCACATTCTGTATAGATTACATGCCAGTTGCGGTCGAGCGGAGGATGTTGTTAAGTTTTACCAATGCATATCACCACAAATTAGCTTATAACTAATTTATGCAGTCCGTTCACGTATCTCTCAAGGAAACGTTGTATTTCCTTTAAAATTAACATGATTGCTTTTTTGGGTGGCGAATTTCTATTAATCATAATTATATTTTATTAATTCTGTTAAGCTTTTTTTTTAAGAAAAGCGTCTTTCCCAATCTAATTTCCTTTGCCTCCTATATTAAATTGTGTTCAAAAACAACCCTTCTCAGTTTCATTTTAATTTGGTCATAAGCATTTGAAGGAAAAAATAACTAACTACTACACTTTTCAAATTAACGATAGAGAGGAATTCTTTTGACTTAACTTAATACTACTGAAAACAGCTTAAAACACCGTCAGTCGAAGCAATAGTTTGTAAATGAGTGCTATAAACGTCATCAGGAAACAGAGAGAAATGGAATTTTATGACATACATATATACTGTGGAAGCATACCTTTTTGAATCAGAAGCATTGCTGTCCGAGAATTCCGAATTGCTTTTTCCGGATGGTCTTTTCTTTGCATTAGGCTTTCTTTTGGTTTCGGCCATGACACATGTTAATTAAAACTTCACGAGTTTTATTTTTGTTTTGCTGCTTCTTTTTGTCACTCTGTAGACTTGTTTTGTCAAAACAATTAATTATCATGCAGCCATTGTTCGTGTGATCCGAAGTGTCACCTGTGGCACCCACCCGTCACCTACGCAATATCAAGATTATTTTTAATTTTATTTATTTATTTTCTCAATAATAATAGTTTAAATGTTGATTTAGTCTTTACGCCAGCTTGGAGAAGTTGACATTATTTGTAAAAGGCAAGAAAGAGTACAGTAAAGATTGTTGTAAGTGACCCTCTCTCCAAATATAGTGGCCCTCTCGGGTCTCTGTAAAATGCTGACCGGATGGCGGCGGATGGCGGATGACGGATGGAAAAATGCGGATGATAAAATGCGGATGGAAAAACGCGGATGCTAAAATGCGGATGGTAAAATGCGGATGAAATGATACGAAAACAAAGAAAACTAAAAAAAAAGTAATAATAAAATGATGATAAAAGGGAAATTCATTTGCGTTGCTCTCTCAAAAAGAAGACAGTCTATTTAGTCCGGGAGAAGTCCAGCTTTTTTTCTTCATTTACATCGGATCCGAATAAAATGGGGAAGACTTTCATTGAAGAAGAGATACTCGACTTTCCTTTATCATCAGCCGGTCCGTTCTAAAGGCTAACGCGAGTGAATGAACATAAACGAACGCAACTGAGATCTATGGAGTCGTCGGATAGCGACAATTCTGGCTTGGAACGTTTGTTTTGAAAAGAAAATGAATGAAATGAAACCGGATTGCCAAACAAATTAGCGATAAAAATAGAATCACACGTTTTGAGCAGTAAACCCTTTCAAAGGCGGCAAGAATTTTTACAGATAAAATGAAGAAACAGAAACAATAATTTAGCAGGAATATCTTTTGATTGGTATTTTAAGTAAAAGAAAGACTCAGAAATGTGTTCTAATCGAAATTTTATGGAAGTTTTTCAAAGCTAATGTTGTTGTGATGTTTCGTTTTTCATTCAACCTAAACTGAACAGTCTACCAGTGAGGACGGGTTGAAGATCCTGAATTTATTGAAGCGTGCCACGGCGTGGAAATCTGCGAAAACTTTAGTTTAATACTGTAAAGAATCCGTCGCCTTCACTCTGGTGATCACCGTTATAGAATATTTTGATATTGTGGACCAGAAATTAAGGAAATTCACTTCTGATAGTTATTTTTTAATGCATCCTGATTTAATGACAGTTTGGTATCGTTATCTTCCTTACGTTAGAAGCATAGGCGTACGGCCAATTTTTTACCAGGGGGGGCGTTGAACCATTTGCCCAAAAAACTCTCGCAAGTTGCCCAAATTTTTACGAAAAAGTCGAAAAGAAACGAAGGTCATATACGATGCTCTAACATAGGTCTACTTACGAAGTGAAAATATTCTTACTAATCAATCTATCATATGAGCTCAAAAAACACGTTAAAAGAAATAGCCGTCTCGGCCATTTCGACGGCCAAAGATATCAATGATACGATCCATGTCATTGTTGACTACAGAGTTTGCATGTGCCCTTTCAATGTTAATAAGTGCGATGAACATTACTGACACGTTTTTGCCCCATGTGTTGCGCAGGTAAGTTCTCAATCTGCGCAACGCACTGAATAATCGTGCTGCTGAACACGATGTAGCAGGTATCACTGCAAGGATATGTACTACATTAATAACCAGAAACTCATCATGATCACGTGCTGGGCAACCACTGTCTCGTGTGAATTTAACTGGCTTTACCACGCCGACTTCAGGTTAAAATAAATACAAATACATGGAAACTTCTTTTAAAACTGGCTTTGCCCAAATTTCTTTTGCTGCCCAAAAAATCTGAGTTGCCCAAAATTTGGGGGGGCTGCAGCCCCCCAGCCCCCCCCGGCTCGTACGCCTATGGTTAGAAGTTACAAATTCTGTCGTGGTCACCTCATTTTGGCCTGTGCATTTCAAATTGTTGATTTTATTCACGTGAAAAATATAGAAAGTAACTGAATGT
This sequence comes from Meandrina meandrites, assembly GCA_963693305.1. Classification (NCBI taxonomy): domain Eukaryota; kingdom Metazoa; phylum Cnidaria; class Anthozoa; order Scleractinia; family Meandrinidae; genus Meandrina; species Meandrina meandrites. The sequence goes on along the minus strand of OY855912.1, from coordinate 14,480,488 downwards.
TAACGCTTTATCCGGAACAGTTTTCAGGCATATCACCCGATTTGAAGTGGGGCTGAACTTACTTAGGAGACATGTTCATTAGCTGAGTTATTAAGCCCCTTGCCTCAGTATACCTCCTTGCTTCCTTCGCCTATGCTCTGGAATCGTCATCACTAAGGGAATATGCTACTTTATTATGACAAATTTGTGGTAAATTAGAAGTTCCCGTTTTAAGTAGCTTATACAAGCACATTATTTGTACGGGTGTGGGTTGCGCACGACATCACAGACTCCTCCAGCCTGAATGACCTTAGGGGACGGGGGGAAAAGGAGGAGTGAAGGATAACCTTGCCCACTACCCTTAGGAAGACCGGGTTATCATGCTATTGCCGAGGCAAGTCTTACCTTCAATGATGTTATAGCTCCGGAGCCACTCAATGACGGCTTAGCTTACCTCGAGAGCAGTTTAGACAATATATGGGCAACGAAATGACTTACTCGAACATGCTTAGTTCAATAACCTTTTGATTTGCCGGTACAAGCACAATTAACATAGAATAATAGTCAGACATAACCATAGTGCGTATAGGCGCCAAAAAGAGCATTCATTCTTGCCGCAAATATTTTCAACGCCAGCCATCAGAAGAGGTCCAGAAGTGATAATCGAAATCTGATTTATTTATTTATTTTGCCATCCGCATTTTATCATCCGCATCTTTCCATCCGCCATCCGCCATCCGCCATCCGCCATCCGCCATCCGCCATCCGCCATCCGCCATCCGCCATCCGCCATCCGCCATCCGCCATCCGCCATCCGCCATCCGCCATCCGCCTTCCGCCATCCGCCATCCGCCATCCGCCATCCGCCGCCATCCGGTCAGCATTTTACAGAGACCCGGCCCTCTCACGTTCGGTCGGTCGGTCGGTCGGTCGGTCGGTCGGTCGTTCGTTCGTTCGTTCGTTCGTTCGTTCGTTCGTTCGTTCGTTCGTTCGTTCGTTCGTTCGTTCGTTCGTTCGTTCGTTCGTTCGTTCGTTCGTTCGTTCGTTCGTTCGTTCGTTCGTTCGTTCGTTCGTTCGTTCGTTCGTTCGTTCGTTCGTTCGTTCGTTCGTTCGTTCGTTCGTTCGTTCGTTCGTTCGTTCGTTCGTTCGTTCGTTCGTTCGTTCGTTCGTTCGTTCGTTCGTTCGTTCGTTCGTTCGTTCGTTCGTTCGTTCGTTCGTTCGTTCGTTCGTTCGTTCGTTCGTTCGTTCGTTCGTTCGTTCGTTCGTTCGTTCGTTCGTTCGTTTATTCATGCTAAACAACAGGTCGTAAAGTTTTGTCTCAAAAACGAAAAACGATTGCGTTCGGCTACAAATACGAGTCTCTGAACCGAATCGTCGGAACGATGTAAATCTAGCCTGCGAGCAGGCTCTCCGCGCGAATAAACAACAAAACAAACTTTGCACTCCTTAATGAGCATTACCAGGAGCATATGAAATAAATGCTTTTGATATAAACTGTACATCACTGGGGATAACTTTAAGCCGGGGTATAAGGGGCTTCCTTTATAGCAAGAAAGTATATCATTCTGTTTTTACCACAAGTAGCCCACGCTCCTTTGGGAGCTGTCAAAGATGACATTGCGTAACAGCGTTATTTTAAGAGTTTTATGGGAATATAACGATATTACGATTGTGATTGTACAAAAAAGAGAGTAAAATCGACTTACCTGTCCTGTTTTGTGGATAAACTGTCTTTCTATGGCGTTTGGAGGCGTTTCACAGCGATTCCAGTAAGTCTTAGTTCATCTGTTTTCCGTTTAAACATAAAACTACACAGGTAAGTCGATTTTATTCAGTTTATTAATTTTTCCCCTATTTTTAACTATTTTGTACGATTGTCATGTTGTCGGCTACCAAAGGGGCTTGGGCTACCTGTGGTTTTGTTTGAAAAAAAAAAACGTGGGTTACTTGGGCTCCTGGTCGAATATAACTCCCGGGTATAACTTTGCATGGTGTTTTGTGTGACCGGAGCTTATTTTGGTGAGGTACTTTATTCCTTGAGTTTACTGTTTTGACTTGAGAATAAGAATTGGTAACGAATAGCTTGGATTTCAGACGCCTTGTCTCGTTCGATCCCTGCATTGACGTGGGTTTCAGTGGCGGATCGATCCAGACCTACAGCTATGACTATGAATGTTGAATTCTGTGAATATAATTCCACCACAATTCAAAGAAAATGCGCTATTTCCGAAAAAAAATGGTGGGGGCCCGGGTCTCCCGGGCCCCTCCCCTGGATCCGCCACTGGGTTCCACTGGGTTTTCATAAAGCATCGAAAAGCAATTCAATCCACTTTATGATTGTTACACAACGTCGTTACCGTTGGAACGAAATCGAGGCTTCGCTATACTCAGTCTTCCTCTGTCCCACTCCCTGGAGCTGGCGTTCTTCTTATGTTTTCCTTGACAATCTTCCCTCGCGGCTTCTCCAGATCAGTGTTTTTGGGAAACAGAGCAAACGCAGCAAGAAAAGCAGGCCTCTCCATTAATTTCCATAGATACTCTTTGCCTCTCTTTCGTGCGATGGCATCGGCTAGTGGTAGCGGAGATGATGAGAAACCAAAATTTTCAAACCGTCTGCAGTATTCGAAATCTCCCTACCTCCTCCAGCACAAGCATAACCCTGTGGACTGGTTAGTATGGAAAAAGGAAATGTGGAGTTTGGTTGATATTGTTGGGACCCTTCGCATTGCTAATAATGCAGATAAAATTTATAGGTCTTAAATATTGTATTAACAGTTTTACATTGCATGTTAAAATATGTAAAACAGGCTTTGTCATTGGTTGGTCGATCAGGATGTGGGAATTTTACATTACCCATGTTTATACCCATGTCTTCGAAAACGATGTCAAAAGAAATATTTAGTCAAAAAGTGATAAGCTGATAGATCACTTATCACTTTTTTTTATTCCCAAGGGTGGCCAACTGTACATGGTAGTTATATCAGGGTTGGAAACTAAAATTTCGGAGCACTCGCCATTTAGGCGAGTGACCTTCACGCTGCACTCGCCCAGATAATTTTTTCACTCACCTAGTCTCATAGCTCCACACAAACACAGAAAACATCAAGCACCCCTTCCCACATCCTCAGCCCACGAACATGAAATATCTGTTGTGGTTTAAATTTTTCTTTGGTTTAAAATTTTTCAAACCAGTTTGATTTTTAGTTTTCATTGTCTTGTATTGATTATCATAATCTGAAACAAAGGAAAATAAAAATCAAACTGGTTTAAAAAATTTAAACCACAACATATCCAACTAGTACTTTAATTTTTAATCACGTTTGAAACTGTTCCTTAGTTTAAGCTAGTTTAAGGAAGTTTACAAGGTTTCCGTTGAGTTTCGCAGTTCATTTTCAAGGTCTCTTCATCATTCAATGATTACCTAGCGAAGCTATTTTTGTATGTTTGCGACCCATTAGCTGTCGAAAGTTTAGATAATTTTAAAGTAGTAGTAGAAGTAGAAAATTACGCTTATTTTACATAATATATTCTGGAGTTGAAAATCGTACTCGCCAAACCGGGCGAGTGATCGGTGATTTGTACTCGCCCGACAGTTTTGACACTCGCCTGGGCGAGTGGGCGAGCGCTAATGTCCAACCCTGGTTATATCTTCACAGGCACAATCTGCCAAATTAAATTGTTTTAACTACTCTTTCTCTGTAAGAATTATCAAGGCTTGGAATGATCTAACATAACATTGGCTTCTCCTTCCATCATCTGGACACAGATGACATAAAATAATTAAATTTTATTTTAAATTAAAACAAAATTTACTGAAAAATATTATTAGTTTCAATATCAAAATTGAACCTCTTACTAACCGAGTGCGAGGGCCGTACTGGGGAATATTGGCCTGAGGTCATGGCAGTATGGACCGAGTGCAACGTGGTCTGTAAAAAAATGACTGAGGGCTGATATTCTTTAGTACAGCTCGAGAAAGCAAAGTAAGTAAGTAGTTTATTTTATGGCACTCTTTTTAGCTGCAAATTTTCAAATACATGGCTTATGATGGCAAAATCCTGACCAATATAACAATTTGTTTTATTTATGTTTAATTTGTCAAGTTAATGTTGATGTGGTTACGTTTTTAGGTATCCCTGGGGAGACGAAGCATTTGAGAAGGCAAAACAAGAGAATAAACCAATTTTCCTATCTGGTGAGCCTGAACTATGGGTCAACTATAAACACATTTTAATTACCTCCCTACTAACTGTAAATAACATATACTTATTATATGGCCGTGTCGCAAAAGAACTGGGAACTACCAAATTCGCGAATTTGATTGGCTAAAATCGATATTAACTGCGGTCTAGATTTTCCCATCTAGACTGGCATCTAGACCTGTTGCACTTACGTTGAGAAGTTTACAAACAAAAAAGCAATTGTTTCTGCTAAAAAATAATAAACGGAAGAACCAAAAGCTTGACGAGAAAAAAGGTAACAAACTTTGGTAAATTTTCGTTTGGTTCACAGGCACGAAATCAAAACACCAGCTAGAAATGATTTTGCAAGGTAATTGCAAAGTCAGAAGTTTAAAGCATTAAACACGATTAAAAGTGATTAAAATACCCGTAACAATATTCGATCAGTCGATTAAAGAGGCTAGAGAAGTTGAAACATACCTGCCGGTGATATCGACCTTCTCTTGTTCTAATTTTTCCGTGATTGCCGTTCACTTGACTAGCAAAATGTCAGTGAGTATTGTGAACCAAAGCAAATTTTTAAGCTGAAAGGTTTTCTAGTTTGGCCATATAATAAACATCTTATTAACTGAGCTTAGCTGGTCTGTATGGGAGAATCTTGACCTCGGTTGTGAGTACAGACCTCACTGTGTTCGGTCTGTACTCACGACCTCGGTCAAGATTCTCCCATACAGACCGACTAAGCTCGGTTAATAAGAGCTAAAGATAATAAGCAAGAAAGAAGGCATTGCCTCTTTCTCTATTTTTTTTAACAATGAAGATAATGTTTTTATACATTAATAATTTATTATAAATTTGATTTTGACACTTTAATAAATATAATTGTAACTTACATGATGTAGGTATATTATTTTATAGATTAAGCTAAACTATAAGTATTTGTATTAACACCAAAACTGGTCCACTAGTTTCACTAAAAAAAATATAGGCATACCCTAAAATATAAAGAAAACTGAAATTGAGAATCATTATAATTATATTAACACATTGACACCTGGAGGTTTTTGAGAAAAAAAAATTAACACATTTTAAACATTTTCTGATCAATTTTAATTAGCCTTGTGTTTTACCAGTATCACAATTTACAACATTTTTACTTGGGCATTCTCACAAATCAAAACAAGAAACTAACCCACCTCTTCTGACTATCCACATTTTTTTTTATTTTTCCCCTTTTCACTTTTCCTCTATTTTTATCATTTTGCTGTAGTTGTTGGCCTTCCACGAGGCTTGCTTTCAGCGCAAATATTTCAGAGAAAATGTCACCCAGACTGGAAATTCTTACAATTGAGTCACAAAGGATAGAAGAAGTAGTATATGTTTACTAACATAAAGGGCTTTATACTCCTGGGTAGAAAGAGGATCTGTAATATCAGTATGGCATTGTCAGAAAGTTGTGAAGTAGGCAGCTTTATTGTTGACGGCAGCACGTAGCTGTTGTTGACATCTTTTAGTAAAAAATCAGAGGATATCCCAGCAGAGCAGCTGGCCAAAAATCTCATTTAGTAGGTGGTGATTTTTGCCAACTACTGGCTACGTTTGACAACCCTGCAGTAAACAGAGATGAAAGGAAGGGAAAACAAATTGATAGGTAATTGTTTTGCAAAGGTGCAAAACATCCCCCTCTTCCCTTACTTTATAATTTTTGACTATATTTTATTTGAAGATGATCTTTTTCAACAATGACACGAGCATGGGACAAAGAAAAATTCTGAGTCCCTGACGGGAATCGAACCCATGGCCTCCCAGATACTGGTTGGGCGCTCTAACCAACTTAGCTACAAGAGACCCATGGTGAGCTTGGCCATTTGCTAGGTTGATATGTGACACTCGTGGCTTCTCACCCACGCCCCTTCTCTGTGGGTTAGGATGAGAAGACTATGTACTAATCTTGCTTTAGGCTACAATACTGCCCAAAGGAGTGCTAGAAAGCACTTTCCCTTTTATAATTCTTTTCTATAGTTGGTTATTCCACCTGCCACTGGTGTCATGTGATGGAGAGAGAATCCTTTGAGAGTGAAGAGATTGCACAGATCCTTAATGACAAATTTGTTTCTGTGAAAGTGGACCGAGAAGAAAGACCAGATGTAGACAAGGTCTACATGACTTACATTCAGGTATAAATATCAATTCTCTAAAAGGTACCTTTGTCAACAGGGCCCGCGCAGCAAGATTTTGAGTGGGGGGGCTCAAGCGTGAGCCAGGTTTTTTTTTTTTTTCGGGGGGGGGGGGGGGGGGGGGCTGGGCGGTGGAGGCATGCTACCCTGGGAAAATTAGGGTTTTAGTTACTCTCGGATATCGGAAGGTGGATTTAAAATTAACAAATAGTGTATTAAAGCGCAGTGTTTTTACCACTTGAAACAGCAAGGGTCTGCAAACAAAAATGGTGCCAGGATCTACAAGAGATTATTGCACATTATTGTTGCAATTTATTTGCGCTGGCCTTCAAGCTGGCATAATTTAGATTTGCTACACCGTGCTGATGAGTCCCAAAAAGGACGGAATCGCTGTTCGCGATTGTAACCCTACTTTATCGTTCTGGTCGTGTTGGTGTCTTGCAAAGTTACTTTTTCATATAGTACTTATCGGCCTTGCTTAATTATATTAATGTTTTTACAGTACAAGCATACTAAACATTTAGAACCAGATCTATAGATTTACTATCAAATCCTGCTTGGAACAATATAATTTGCTCCAAATCAGTACTACTGCATTAGCGTTTACAAACCTGGAATCTGACGATTTTTGCTATACTTCAGCTCATTCGCGCATCAGCTTAACGTTATAAAAGGTGCCAAAATTTATCTTTCTGTTATTGCTACAATTTGCAAATTCGTTAGTGATGTCAAAAAACATTCGGAATGTTTTTTGACATCACTAACGAATTTGCTTCACGACTGTTTATCATTGTCAAGTTATTAAATCTCTCTTGCGTCATTGTTGGGCAAAATTTTTATTCTTTGGGCAGTGGAAACTGAATGAGTATTCACCAGATGCACTCCGTACATGATTAACCAATATGGAACTCAAAAACAAAATTTATCACCAGCTTCTGGACAGGCTTTCAAATGTTCGTTCAATAAAAATAATAATAATAATATTTCTTTCTTTACTTGCTTATTTACTTAAGTTCTTATTATTATTTTTCTTTTTATTGTAAAAAAGTGGGGGGGCTAAAGCCCCCCCAGCCCCTCCCTCTGCGCGGGCCCTGGTCAATCACTTTTCAATTTCAATATTTATCCATAATGTATTTTTCTTTTAATATATATTATGTATGTTTATCTTGTGATTTGATAAATATACATTTGAAAAGACATTTGAATGGAACCTATGAAATGTAATGTGAGAACAAAACTGTGTATTTAAATAGCCACATGCAAAACACCTGGTTCACACAGGCCTTGAAATTCCTTATAATCTGCCAGATACTTAAAACAGCCTTGAAGGACAACAGTTGATTGATCTTATTGGTAAAAAAAAAGGTAAAGTTTGTATACGAGCCTAGGGGCCCATCAGGCCGGAGCTTATCCCGGTTTCCGTAGTATGAAGCGACTAGGAGTATTGCTACTCCCCCCTGGATGGGATGCTAGTCCATCGCAGGGTTACCCCCAGCAGAAAATTCGCCGGTATGCATTTATACACCTGGGTGGAGAGAGGCACTATGAGAGTAAAGTATCTTGCCCAAGAACACAACGCAGTGCCCCGGCCAGGGCTCGAACCCGGACCGCCCGATCCGGAGTCCAGCGCACTAACCATTAGGCCACCACGCCTCCCACTTGATCTTATTGAGAAGTCCTTGAAAGCTAAAGGCAGTACAGGAGGAAAGTAATATTTTGCAATGGAAAAATGTCACAGGTAGCAATAGAGTGACATGGATTTAAGTTGAAAAACAACAACAAAAAAAAGAAACAATTTGAGCCTAAAAATGTTGATTTTCATGATACCACGTTTAAGTTATTATTTGAAGCACCCTGTAAGTAATCCTGTCCTCAGTGGGGTTTTAAATATTTTTAAATTTTGTCCCCTTCCAGTTTTAAATAACTGCTCTGCTGAGGAAAAGGAGGCTATGAATAGCCCTTGAAGGGTCTTTTCAAGGAAAAAGTCTGAAACTTGTCTGTATGAACCATGCTAACAATCTAATCAGAGTGTTCACAAATTCATCCTGAAGGCGTTATTAAATGTTGTCGCTTGACAGGCCATGACAGGGGGAGGCGGCTGGCCTATGAGTGTGTGGCTAACACCTGAATTGAAACCATTCGTGGGTGCGACATATTTCCCTCCTGAAGACCAGGTTGGCGGTCGACCAGGATTCAGAACTATTCTTAACCACATTTCCAAACAGGTTTGATTTTCAAGTGTTAAATTGGAACTATCATAATGCCAGTTAGTTTGGTGGATAATGATTTTTGTTGACTAGTTAATTATTTATGTTTATAGAGGTAAAATTACAATAACAATCAACTGATCCTGGATAATACAAACAAACAAATAGATTAATATCCACTGATCACAATCCATGGACATAATCTTTTGAAACTGCCGAAGTAAACTTCTTTGTTTCCTGAGACGTCCTTTAAAGATAATCGGTGGCAGTGTAAAAGGCAACAAACAGTTAAGTTCTAAACTTCAGAGTTTGTGTTTTCTTGAAAGGCGGAGATAGCACAAACAAATGCTTTTTATGTCAGTTTCCAATTTGATTGATTTTGCCCCCCCCAAACCCCTAAGAATACACTCCCAAATGTCATTGATTGTTTTTTTTTAATGTTTTCAGTGGCAAGAAAATAGAGACAAACTGAGTCAGCAGGCAAATATAATTTTAAATGCCATCCAGCAACATACAGGGGAAATGCACAAGGCAAGTGAAGCAGGAGGCATGCCGAGTACTGAGTGTATTGACAAGCTGTTGAGTGACATGAGCACGAGCTTTGACGACGAATATGGTGGATATGGTGGAGCACCAAAATTCCCTCAAGCATGTGAGTAAAAATTGTACAATGTTACCTCATTTGTAAAGTCATCTGCACTTTGCCAAAATGCGTGATACTGCCAGAGATTTTTCTGGTGCTGTAGCATGAAATGACACTGAAAGGGAGGTGGGGGCATGTAGGGACTGATTGGTTTCAACTGCCAACACAGTATGGCAGTTGGTACATGTATTTTTATTTCTTCATGTGCAACTTTCAGCGAGACCTTGATGGCCTAAAGTATTGGCATTCGATCCTGAACAATTAACCCTGGCCCAAGACCAAAATCCGTAATATTGTACACCCCTAAGTGAGACAATGAGCATTCCCTTTCATGTGGGAGTCCCCACTCCCTACCCCCAAGGAAATGACTTGGAAAATTGCTACTCCCAACGGATGGGATGCTTGCCCAGTTTTTACCCTGAATTTTGTTGTGCTACCCTTAACTGTTTGCAAGAACCTTTTAAACTCCTGAGTGGAGAGAAGCACTCGTGAGAGTAAAGTGCCTCAAAACCAAAGACCACAGCACAATGAGCTCAGATGGCACCCAAATGCAGATCACTAGCTCTGACGTCAAGTGTGCTCACCATTAGTCCACTGCTTCACCAAATGAGTAGCCTGTATTTTTAATGCGTGTTTCTTTTCTTTGCAGCAAATTTTAACTTTCTGTTGAGGTACTATTCTTACAAGCCTGGTTCTGAAGATGGTAAGAAGGCACTTGGCATGGTGACAAAGACACTGGAATTCATGGGAAACGGAGGAATACATGATCATATTGGACAAGTACTGTAAAAAGCTCTTTTAATCCCCCAGTATTCCTTCTTAATCTGCCCCTCTTTCCCGAGATGATATGCTAAGGCATATTTAACTGTTTGATATGGGTACTAAGGTATGTAGCTTTGGTAACTGTACTGAAGAAGCTTGTAGTAACAAGTTTTCATGTTTGTTAGGGCTTTCACAGGTATTCAACGGATCGTTTTTGGCATGTACCTCATTTTGAGAAGATGCTGTATGATCAAGCTCAGCTAGCTTCTCTGTATGCTGATGGATACCAGGTAAAATATTTCAGTGCAGCGCTTTCACAGTAATTAAACAGAGGCAGTGCATGAGGAGGTAAAAAAAATTATGTGGTGAAGGAAAACGAGAGAAAATGTTGTTGACCTGTCATTTTTACCAAGCAGGAGAAACAAGATGCAAGTTTGGATTGAGTCTTATTAAAATTCCCATTAGTCACGGTCCCAGCCACAAACAAGAACTACATTTTTAACCTCCCACAATTATTATTATAAGCGAACACCTCTCTTAAGAGTGACAGTTTGAAAAGAGGAATGAAATTGAAGTTTTAGCAATGAATTTACTGCTTCACCATTGAGAGAACGCTTGACCAAATTGACTGTACTAATATTTATCATAATCGTGGACTTTTCTTCAGGCCAGCAAGAGCGAAAACTTTGCAGAAACCACTAGAGACATCTTGTTGTATGTGATGCGAGATTTAAGCCACAAGGTATAGAAAAATTCTGAGATTGTCGACTTTTCATTTCATCCATTAAAGGTAGAGGGGAAAGTCTAACTCCAAGCCTGAGAGGCTTCCCAAGCTGATATCAACTCTGTTTTCATAAGCATTAAAGGGACACTGTCACGAGCATAACTTCAAAAATGCAACAGCCCCAAAACATGTTGACACCATTGGAAACCTATTAACAGTGGTCAAGTATTCTTAAAATTACTATATCAATGTACTGAAGCTAAATATAGAGTGATATCACTGTGATACCATCGGGAGCTTTTGATCTCAACTTGAAAAAGTCAGCCTGACTTTTTCAAGTTCTGTCCTTGTGGTTTGGAAAAATTGATGAAAACTATTTACGGTCACCCTCTTCCTTAAACAATTTGCTAGATATCCTTCCCTTTCAGTTCTAGGAGCATTTCCTGCATGGTTGAATGTACTTAGTCATAATTTTGGTGCCATTTTACTAAAAAAGCCAAAAAATGTTCGTGACAGTGCCCCTTTAAGAATATATGAGTATCAAACTCTCCCTTGGATGGGATGCTTGTCCATTGCAGGGTTACGTGCCAGCATTAAATTTGCCAGTACCTATTTATACACCTGGGCAGAGAGAAACACTATGAGAGTAACGTATCTTCCCAAAGAACTCAACAAAGTGCCCCCTGCCAGGGTCACACCCCGACCACTTGAACCAGTCTAGCACTCGAACCATTAGGCCATCACGCCTGTCACCATTTAGTCCTCAGGGTTAAGAGGAAATTAATATTTACTCTTATTTACTTAGGTTGGTGGTTTCTTTTCTGCTGAAGATGCCGACTCGTTGCCTAGCAACACAGACACTCACAAGAAGGAGGGGGCCTTCTGTGTGTGGGAGGAGACAGAGATAAGAAAGCTGCTGCAAGAGGAACGGGTTACAACCAAGTCTGGCGAGAGCGTTCCTATACTGTACATGTTCTTAAAGCACTATGGAGTGGAGAGTGAGGGGAATGTCAAACCTCATCAGGTAAAACCAGTAAGACCGGTTCGAAACATGTAACTTCTCTAGCTTGTCTATCAGCAAAAAAGCACTGTTGTCATTTTCAGCACGATTGTGGTAAACTCGATCATAACATGCCTAGATCATAAGAAGCCCACCAATATTGATTTGATTTTGTAGAACAGTACTCAACAAATGACAGGAAGCTATTAGGAAGTGAAGAGGACTAGCGATGGCGAGGATAGACATGGATTGAAAATAGCGTTTGAAAATTCTCGTGAAATTCTATCGTTAAGCTGGTGCCTTTCTGGTTTCTTTCAGGACCCTCATAAAGAACTACGTGGTAAGAATGTCCTTATAGTGCGTGGCAGCTTAGAAGAGACAGCTCGACTCAGTGATGTGGACGAAGCAGAGGCAAAAGAGCAGCTAGCAAGAGCTCGGGAAATCCTTTTCGAAGAACGACGAAACAGACCACCACCTCACTTGGACACCAAGATGATCACCGCTTGGAACGGTAAGCTTGTCTTTAATCACTTTGAAAGAATTCAGAGCTGCTCACTCCTGGCCAATCACAGAAGCACATAAACTCAAGGAACCAATCACAACTCGAGACCAAATCATACAGTGGGTGCCAAGCGCGGGAAAACGCCGGTTTTGGTCGACTGGGTTGAAGTGTCCCAGTAGAACACTTTTCCAACGTTTTTCGGTTTAGACGGTTGCTTATGGTTTGGCCCATGTTCTAGTAGGAACAAACGTTTTGTTTTGTTGGGTTGGTTGGGTTTTTCGTGTTCTATTGGGAAAAACCAATTTCAGTTGACAGAATGTGAAATATTGGTCACCCGTTTTAGCCGAAAAGCTGAAAATCAAACGTTTCAACCAACAACGGGCGACAAAAATGTTGAGACACTTTGCGCTTCTTGAGCTCTTTGGAAACATTTCACCCCTCACCTCTTTGATATTACCCCCTCCCCCCCAAAACAATGTTAGATTTGCTATGTGCAAGACTTGTTTCGTTTCTTTACAACATTGAAAAGAGGAGAGGGGATGGTTCATAATTTACAGGGGATTTGTAGTGGAATCATGAAAATATTGAAATTTGCACTCATTTCATCCAACTGTCTCAACTACTTTTGTCACCCATTGTACTTTGATACCTGTTGAAAAAGTTGATCAACCAGACCAACCAACAACAGTTTTTTCCCAATAGAACGCGAAAAAAAAAAACAACCAGGCTAAAACGGTTGATCCCATTAGAACCCTACCCTAGTTTCATTCTATTTTGGTTGCAAGACTTGCGCTTCACTTGATTCATCTGAGAGAATCAAAACAGACGACTGGGGGCGGGGTGGGGTTAGCCAACGTTTCGTCCCAGGTTCCACTCTAATTAATGACTGACCTTTGTTGTTGTTTTTTTAGGTCTAATGATTTCTGGTTTGGCTCGCGCCGCCCAAGTTCTCGGTGAAGATGTGTACGAAAAAAGAGCAGCTAAAGCAGCCGAATTTGTGAGGAAACACTTGTTTGACGAGAAATCCGGAAAACTGTTGCGTAGTTGCTATCGAGGCGAAAGTGGCGATGTTATGCAGATGTAAGCACTCAGAGAACATAGGAAGTTGTTCATGTCTGTATCTCTTGCCTTGTTTGAAATACTTTTTTAACCCGTTGAGGTTCACTTCCAAGAATGCCTGATACATTTAAAAAATATATGTTACGAACAAACAGCGCCACAAGGAATAACTGCTTAGCAGCTTTCATTTGAATTGTCTAACACAAGGTTTCATCCACAGACTGAAAAGTTAGTACTGCTCAGTTTCATCCACAGACCTAGAATTAAAACCACCTTGTACAACCTTGCCAACTATACCACATGAAAGTACTTTTCAATAGCTTTTATTTAAATGGTCATACATTAGGGTTTCATCCACAGACTCAAAAGTAATGGCCACCTTGAACTGACAGCATAATAAGCAGTACCACATGAAGGTACTATTCAACAGCTTTTATTCGAATAGATTTGAAAGGGCAAAACACGAAGCATGTCCAATGTCGCTTTGAAAACTGCCTCAATTCTTGTTTTCTTTTCTCCTTTCAGCGACGCGCCCATTTCAGGGTTTGCCGACGACTACGTGTTTATGATTCGCGGATTACTGGACCTGTACGAAGCGTCCCTAGACCAGCAGTGGTTAGAATGGGCAGTAAAGCTACAGGCCAAGCTAGATGAACTGTTTTGGGACAGCGCTGGGGCAGGGTACTTCATGGCGACCCCTGATGATCCTTCCATCCTTGTGAGGATGAAAGAAGGTAAGTAAAGTTTTAATTGCGGGCTACAATCGGGACGAGCACATATCGTTTTAATGCAAATCTTATTACGCAATCATGAGAACCGAAAACACAGTCGATGAATATCAGGAACAACACAAGTATAAAGTTTGCTCTGAGTTTATCGTTACACTTCCGAAAAGAAACGACCTTCAGTTCGTTAGTTTTGGATTTAGCAACATTTTCCTATCATTTCTTTCCAAGGATCGCATCTTTCGACCAGTCGGGAAATTATTTTACTCAAGGCAACAACGTATACTTACTGATTGAGCCAAACGAGATCCGTGTATCATGGACGAAAGCCAAGTATTTTCCGTCCGATACCACCTTAAAACAGTTACAATAGGGATAGCTAAAGAGGTTTTGTATACTGGAATCCGACAAAAATTAATTCCACGTCCTGTTTTGAAACACCGAGTGTATTGATAATAGTACACATTGGCTTTGTTAAATACAGTCGTTCACTCCTTCTGATTCTCGTGCTAGAAGCGTTTTCAATTCAGACATTTTGTTCTCACTCAGAACTTTGACAAACATTACACAATGTCAAACCCTAGCAAAACTGGGACTCGGAAGCCTCAATTGTGAAGTTTGTATATATTGCAATCCATTCCTATCCGTCCTGTCTTTCCTTATCCTCACTGTCTAAAAAAATGACTGAGACATCTTTAAACTTAGTCTGCGTAGCAAGCGTTCCCATGCGAGCGATGTGCCATGTGTCGCATGCGAGCGAAGATTCAGGTCGCGCGAAAATTGGGGCGAGAGCAAAAAAAGAAACTTCGCTTGCACACGAACATAGCACTTTGCTCGCACGAGAACGCTTGCTAGGCAGGCTGCGTCAAACTTGGTAACAGTGCCGCACACTGACAACTCTGTGGCTACTTTTACAGCTCAAGATGGTGCGGAGCCCAGCGCTAACTCGTCGTCCGTTGGTAATTTGATACGATTGTCCAGCTTTACTGATCAGAAGGATTATTTAACAAGGGCAGAGGAGATCATCAAGGCATCTGTTACTCTTCTGTCCAAGCTTCCTCTTGCGCTACCCGAGTTGGTGTCAAACTATATAATGTACCTTCAACCTAAAAAACAGGTACGTTTTTTCGGTTTCCTCACTTGCTATCTTATTGCGAGACAGCTTTCGCTTTGAAGGGCGATGTTTCGCGGCACACAAAATTGGCAATTTGCAGAAATTTTCGAAACCAAGTCAGTCAAGTTAACTTTCGTAATTCGTTCGGGCAGGCCTCAGCGATTCCAAACGAGAAAAGCGAGTTTAAGAGGAGGAGGGGTAGGGGGTGGGGGAGGTTTTCATGGTGTAGGATTAAAACTTGTTCAGATATAAGAGCCAGTAATGGTACATTTTGAGTACTGTAGCAAAGAATCCCTAAGGATCAATTAGAATTTACAAAAACCGACTGACGAAGCTAGTGTTGAGGAGGACAATGATGTGTATGAAGAACTAAAAACCGGTGTTACATGACATTCACGTCATGACATTTAGGCAATTTTATAAAATCGCAAGCATCAACTCAGTCCTTAACTAATTTGGCGAAAATGTGTCGTTAATATGAAGTACCGTAGTCTGATCCTTAGATCTCTGCGCAGTTGTTTAGATTACGGTTTTTAGTGTTTATTCAAGGATCAAAAGAGCAGGTTTGGTAGATACTGAAAACGGAGCAGTTTAAAAAGACTGTAAAAGAAATCACGTGCAAATGATTCATTGAACCAATCAGAATTCTAAAAAAAAAAAACGTGCAGCAAGTACCAAGCGCGGGAAAACGAACAAAAGCCGAGTGGCGATTGCTATTGTTATTGCTCGTGATTGGTTGAAAAAGCAGAATGAACGTTGTATCGGAGATTTGCGGCAAGCTTGATTGCGTGGGTGGTCCTTGCACTGGCTTCCTAAAATATTTTCGATCTGATTTCTACGTGTCTTCGCTTAAAATTCATGAAGAGGGCGGAAAGGTGCTTTTGTATCCAAGCAACTTTTCTATCATCACAGTGCAACACTGACATTAGCTGCAATATCACACTCGGTCTGTACAGGAATAATAGCCTGCGCCCCACCTGTAAGAGAGCTTGCTTGCAGACTATGGGAAGAAACTTTGAGCCCCAGTTTTTTTTAAAAAGTCTCAGCGTAAAAAAAACCCTCTGTATAATTTCCTCTAACAGCTATTTATCCATTTTCAGATCATTATTGCTGGCGACCGGGATTCGGATGACACGAAGAGTCTTCTAAAGTGCGTTCACTCTCATTACATGCCGAACAAAGTTCTCATGTTATGCGATGGCAAACAAGACAGCTTCCTCGCTTCTAAGCTGTCAGTGTTCAAAACGCTGGAACGAAAGGATGGCAAAGCTACAGCGTATGTCTGCGAGAACTACACGTGCTCACTACCGGTGAATTCTGTAGAAGAACTGGAGAAGATTTTGTCGAGATAAACGGTGAAACTGGGTTGCTTTTACGTTATACAAAATGTAGTCATTCGGATGAAACACATCTGGTGTTGCGCCTTGGGATGTAGCTGTTGGGCAACCCGATAAAGATGCCCCGGCCGGAAATACGTTACACCTACGCCATTTCGTGTTGTAAAGAAATAAGTGCTCTTGGACGAAGCTGAAGAATGTAACTTTTCTCGTCTCACACTAGAGGATCTTTTAAAGGAAACAAATTAAAAACTCTTAAGCATATTTGAATTTTAAAGGATTATTCATTATTGCCTTTAGATGGAACTCTACGTTAGCTTTTACGCGAAAATTCGAGTTCTCATGTGGAATAACCTCAAAACAAAAGTGTTGAATCGGTTAGGATTTTTAAATAAAAAGGTAACCTATTGACCTCTCTGTGAATCGTTATTTGTATCTCAAACATAGACGAGGAAGCCCGAATGCATGTGAATCAATGTAGTTCTCCTCGCAAGCGGCGGCTTAGCCAAGACGGCCAGCCAAATGGTATTTCTTTATTGTAAAACATACGGAAATGGTAGAAACCGTTGCAAGAGAAAACTATACCATTTAGAATCGAGACGGTCCGAGCGGATGAAGTAATCTGGGAACCAGAATATATTGTTCCTTGGACGATCGAGCAAGAAGAGAAAGTATAGGTACCTCGTCAAACAGAATGGTTTCGAAAAGCAAGCCCCTTCATAAAGAGGAATCTCTTAAAAGGAGATTAACACCGTGTCCTTACCCTCTCTAATATGTCTAAACGACTATACGTAGTGCAGATTCAAAAAACTATTTCTCTACGCCATAAACCTGAGTCGCTTCAGTTTTACTAGGGGAGAAAATGAACAAAGGGCCGGGACGGTTTCCTTACAGCGCTGGGAAAGGGTCACTTTTCCGAAGGAGAGCGGAGACGTCTGCACGCAAGCTACCGTACGGCTGACAACTTGTCACAAATTTCATAAGTAAGGGGAATGGGTGTTTTAAAATATCGACAATTTGTTTTTACAGTTGAACCTCTCCTCACGGACACTTCTGTGACACACATCTTTATATAACGGTGAAAATACCACCGGTGTGTCAATGCAGGTGCTGCCGCCCGCAATTCGCACACAAACTTTCGGAAATTATCCGTTTCGTAGAAAGGTAACCTCGTAAGCTTTGTTTTCATGTTTTCTTAAACCAACCTCTTCTTCTCTATAGCATTTTTTCAAAACACGAACACATTTCTCGTAGTCAGCAATGGTAGCGTGAGTGAAATCACGTAAAGTGTCAGGCGTTGTCAATGCAATCCACACGTCAACGGCCTGGGAACAAGTTAGCGAGTTCAGACTTGACTCGAATATAGAAAGAACGGAAAGTTGTAAAAAATATATTTTCCTCCCAATATCCGGCGTTTAGTGTAGGACATTAATAGATAGGTTTCCTATTTTTCGTGACCTTCCTTCACTGCTGAATGCCGTGATGTTTTCAAATTCATAATATTCGAACTTCAGGAAAACACACATTAGCGCATGGCAAGTAGGTCGTGTGCTCATGCGCTTTCCCGAGAGTCATCCCATAGTAATTTTTATGGCGAGGTGAAAAGCATCATTCGCGAGGATATTTCTTACTGTTCGTGAATTAATTTCTGTCAATTTTCTCCATTATTGCGGAATTTCAACGCCGAATGTCTTAGTAGTTCTTCCAGCTACGAAATTATGCTTCTTAAGAGCGACGCAGCGAGGTAATGGCAGATAAACGGAAGCTTCAAGGTACGGCGAGTGCATGGCTTTTATGTGATATTTTTTGACCTGCAAAGATTGTGTCGAACTTCCTTTTCTATTCTCGTTGTGTATTGTCAGGTGAAATTGACCGTTGCCTTAAGAAAGTTCAAGAAGGTGTAGAAACATTTGAAGACATCTGGCAAAAGGTATTTGGCAAAGTTACAAGTCAAAAAGTTCCAACAAGCCATGATTGTGATGCTATTCTCAGCACGTTGAGCTCACACTTGGACAGTTTGGACCGTTCTAAATTCTAACGTATTCTTTCAGGTTCACAACGCGACGAACGCGAATCAAAAAGAAAAATATGAAGCAGATCTTAAAAAGGAGATCAAGAAACTACAGGTTTGTATAAAACCTAAGCTTGTATAATTATTGTTTTGCTGTTTGTTATATCACTCAAATGTGCCCTCTTCCTAATATGTCCAGTTTCGCTTTACCGCCAGTTTGAAATTTTAAACTTTCTCGGTTTTTTCGCAGCGACTGCGAGACCAGATTAAGACCTGGATGGCATCCAATGATATCAAGGACAAAAGAAGTCTCCAAGATAACAGGAAACTCATCGAGACGGTATACATCTCGTACATAGTTATTTCAAAATGGCGCCCTCCCCAAGAGTTTGGCCTCCATTTTAATAATAGTTAATTTTAGATTGCTATTCATTGCTAAGAATTAACTCAGTGTATTCCGGATGTTGCTAATTTTATCAACTGGGAAATCTCTCGGAGTAAACATTTTATGAAAGTGAGTTTATTGTTTTTTAATTTGTCGTTTTCATTTTTGTACTCTTTTCTAGCAAATGGAAAGGTTCAAAGTTGTTGAGAGAGAGACTAAAACAAAGGCTTATTCTAAAGAAGGTATTGATTTGATTAAGTTGGTGTTTTTGTCTTTAATCTATCTTTTTACAATGTAAAAGCATTCTAATGGAATGTCATGGTTATCATTGTCCAGCTAATTTGATTTGTGGAAAAGTGTAAATAAGAAAGATCCAGTTAATAAGTCTGCCATTTCCTTCAAGCTTTCTATAGTGTTTTTTTTGCTACAACAAAAAGGTTGTTAAGTTTCCATCAATGTGGTTTCCCGGGTGTAAATAATACCTACTAGTTGTTGGATGTATCCCAGTGGCATGTTTTGACATTGTTACATCTGTAGTATATTGTCAAGCAACAGACATCAAAACAACATCCATAAATTCAACATTTCTATTTCTGGTTGCCACCTGAAATGCTCATTATTTGAGGTCCTGCATGTTTTGTATTGCTTCAGACTCCCTTTTATCACCTTGTTCTGTTAACCTATAGACAGCCTAAAGGCTGCCTTTTATCTAGGGGTCTGACGACCGTTTATCAGTACAAGCACAAACACAAAATGGACAAGAAGGTGTAAGCTTCATTGTGTCCCAAATTCTTCTCCTCCCAAACTCTCACTGAGTACTTCTGTTCATGATTTAGAGAGAAAAACAGACTCAAACAGACCAGCTAATTGGCTCACCCCCTCCCTGCTGCCCCTTAATCACAAGTGACATAGATCATGTCGTGTTTTATCAAGACTTTACCTTTGGTGAGATCAGGTCTGCTTTTGAACCAGGGCTCAAAGTTTACTTTTGGCTTTGGGAACATTTATGTTACCAGGTCTCATTTTTAGGTGCACAGCTGTAATTTTAAGCACCCAGCTAAACATTTAAGAAGCACAGCTTAAAATACTGGGCATGCTAGAAGGAGAACCTAGAATCTGAGAACCTGATTTCTGAAACTTGTAAATTATATGTATTTTATTCACTGGCTCAGCCGCTTCATTTGTGACTTGAATTGTATCAGAGACTGATGAAGTATTCGCCAAAACAAGTTGGGACTGCCAGCTGTTTAGGGTTTTTTAAAATGATAAATGTTGATAAGCTTTGGAACCAGGGAATTAACCATATCATTGACTGTGCATGGATTTCATGAAACTAAATGCTGGGGTGTAATTTATCAATAAAGAGCTTTATACGTATAAACATTGTTCTCACTTTGAAGAAAAACAATCTCAGTGTTTTGGTTCCGGGTTTTGTAGACATACTTGTTTCCCAGGGTAGCCCTTGATATTGAACTCATTAAAACCAAGATGGTGAGATTTGGAAGAAGCCTTCACTCTCATGTGTCAGCAGAGTTTTTTTTTTTAATTTTGTAAAGCTTTTATTGGTGTTAGAGCTTACAGTACAAGGAAACAATTGAAAAGAGTCTGGGATGCAATGAAAAATGGTGAAACAATATAACTTGATCAAAACTCGGAGAAACCATAAGGAAAGGAGAAATAAAGCACAAACTGATGTGAGGAAAACAATGTAACTTTATTATTTAGAATCCAAGTTAAATCCATGTTTGACTTGTTTGTATCAAGCTCAGGCTGTTGATTCTTATCTCGCCAGACAGTGTATAAAGTTGCTCAGGGAGCAGAGAAAAGTGATTTCAGTTGCACTGAACTCTGTCTGTTTTGGGAGCATGAGTGCGACCACATACATTTTTTCAGGCGCACAATCAAAAATCTTGTATATGCTACAAGCTGGTCATTAGCTTTGAGCCCTGTGTCAAGCAACAGAAATCAAAATAATATATATTCAACATTCTATTTCTGGTTGCCACCTGAAATGCTCATTATTTGAGGTCCTGCATGTTTTGAATTGTTCAGACTCCCTTTTGTCACCTTGTTCTGTTAACTTATAGACAGCCTAAAGGCTGCCTTTTTTCTAAGGGTCTGACAATCGTTTATCAGCACATGCACAAACACAAAATGGGCAAGAAGGAGTTAGCCTCATTGTGTCCCAAATTCTTCTTTCAAACTCACTGAGTACCTCTGCTCATGATTTAGGGAGAAAAACAGACTCCAACAGACCAGTAATTGGCTCACCCCCTCCCCCCACCCCTTAATCACAAGTGGCATAGATCATGTCATGTTTTATCAAGACTTTACCTTTAGGGAGATCTGGTCTCCTATTCTGACATCCTTCCATCTTGTATTTGGTTTGAGATGTTTAAAATTAATCACTTCTTAAATCAAGCAAGTGGTATGTATATCTTCAGTACCTTTACTGAACATTTGCTGACACTTTTAAAATGACCCTGTGATTTTGTATTTGTACATAGGCCTTGGACTTGCTGCAAAGATAGACCCAGCAACAAAAGAGAGAGAAGAAGCGAGGATTTGGATGACGGTGAGTGTAGTTACTTTATCTAAGTAAATATGTTGTTTTATTGTAGATGTGCACGGGCTGCCACTCCTGTCACCAGTGTTCAAAGTACAATTTCATGCCAAGTACAATTGCACTTCATGTATGCATGGCGTCTGTTTCATCAACTCACCTTATTGATATGGCCTGCAGTGATGTATTTTCTCGTATGTTTCATGAGACAACATGCTATTCAACATAAACAAGCATGTGTACATATCTCCATGTGAGTTCATCAGATGTGTGAGTCCTTCATATGTCTGGCGAGCCCATGTTTTTGTCAGATCACTGTTAGAGTTAGCCTGTGAGCAGGCGCACCTTTGGGTCACACACGAGAGTGGCAAACCTGCAAGAATGAGTCAAGGAGTGAAACAAACCAGCAGGGAGCCAGTGAAGGGTGTTTGTAATAGTTGTATTTCAAGTAATATCTTGAATTGCTCAGACTAGCTAGTTCCATAAACATCTAAATTTAAACTTTGCAGCAAAGCCATCTGTGGAAATACTTGTTTGAGACTTGTATTTTGTTTACGCAGCTTTTCTCATTCTCTCAAATATCCACTTACGTTTCAAATGTGATATATACTTCTCAAGTGGTACTCTACTTACCTCTACCAGTGGAAATAAAGAACTAATTTATTTCTCAATGGTCAAGGTGATGAAATTATTTTAAATTCTGTGATTGCTTTTTTTGTTGCAGGAGGTTCTGGACAGGTTACAAATAGAGGTAAGTCTTCACTTTCCTTGACTAAAAACCTGGTGTAAAGTTTGGTTGACGCAATGTAATTAGTTCTTGGTGCAGTAACCTTGTAGCCTTTATGTAAGGTCTGTTTTGCTGTGACTTGCTGCAGGGAATTTAATTTACTCAAATTGGTAGTTATAAAAAAGCCGGATGTTTTCATGGATTTTCAGCCACCATATTGGTGACCCCCCCCCCCCCCCCCCCTTCCCTTCTCACCAGTATCGCATTTCCACACTGAGCTCTATAAATGTGTGGAATATTTTGACAGATTGAGTAGGGATTACCTTATAGACCCAAAACTGCAGTGAGGATACCACTTTTTTGTTGTTTACTTAGTTAAATTGCATTTTTATTTATTTCTTCATTTATTTATTTCCAATCCAAGGTGGACCAAATCGAGTCTGAAATAGAACAGGTCTATGCAGGATCACGGAAGAAGAAGCTTGATAGAGATGTAAGGCTCTTCTATGAGATAAAAATGTGTACAGTGGTGGCTTTAGAAATTTACAGGAGCTCTGTGGTTGACACATTCTAATTGGCTGAGCAAACTGTTGTTTTTGTATGTAAAAGCATGTTTTTGTCGATAACTGGCATACAAAATCAAGATTTGTGTATATGAATGATTGAGTATTGAATGCCAGTACTAGTTTGGAAAAATGAAGTAAACATATGAACTTTGGTCCTTGACTTATTTAGAGACAAGATAAAGTGGATGAATTGCAAGATTGGGCCATGAGACATCGGCACCACAACCAGCAATGGGAGGTAATTGGATTGTTGCATTTATCTTTTTCTTTTCAGTATTAAAGTAACTGTTTTGTTTGATAATAAATGTTGACAAATGCTTAACCCTTCAATCTGTGACCTTGAAATCCAGGAGCATTTATGAAATGATTATTATTAGTCATGCTGGTCATGCTGTGTGATGTAAAAATTTGTATGTAAGGCTTCCAATCTTAGAGCCTAGCCAATTTTCCTCCTGTTGTGTGCTGAGGGGAAACTTCTTAAGAATCAGAGATAACAGAGCCTTCTTTATAATCCTACATATGGAATTACCATGTAACACATATAAAAGGAACGCTGCTGAAGAAAGTCTGGAAATATGGGTGTTTAATTACATCATAACTTTTATGATAACGTTAATTAGGCAACCTGACAAAAACATTGGAAGTGATGGACTAGCATCCCATCCAAGGAATTAGCATTTCTCTAAGTTGCTTCATGCTAAGGAAGGTAGGATGGGCTCTGGCAGTGTAAGCCACTTTAGCCAAAGCACAGGGTTTACTTTTTATATGGAGCTTTGAAACTATTTTATTACTTTATCCATTGATAAATGCATATGTGTTCCTATTTCAGATGATCCTTAGAATGCTGGACAATTGTACAATACAACCTGATGAGGTATAACTATGCCTTTTTTGTGTTTGTTTGCAATTTGCATGACACAATAAAATGACTTTTGAACTATAATTTTCAGAAATAGAATTAACTATTGTATCTATAAAGATTGCTAAAATTTAGCCTGTTTCATGCACTATGGTTTTTGCAGTTGATGGTTCATAAATAAAATGACAGGCATAGATCCAGGAAAAATGGTGACTGTTTTTAATGTTGATGGCATAAGCCTCTAGGGGGACTCCGGGAAAATTTTTAGATTTTGAATCCTCTAAGTGTCATTCTCTGGTATTTCGCGTCACTCGGATAGGATGTTGACTGATTTCCATTAAACGGTGAAAACCAGTCTGGATCCGTGCCTGATTGGTGTTATGTGGGGAGCGGGGAAGGCTCAGTGGGGAGAGCACTCGCCTCCCACCAATGTGGCCCGGGTTCGATTCCCGGACCCGGCGTCATATGTGGGTTGAGTTTGTTGTTGGTTCTCGTCCTTGTTCCGAGGGTTTTTCTCCGGATTCTCCGGTTTTCCTCCCTCCGCAACAATCAACACGGCTAAATTCCAATTCGATTCGGAACAGTGGACGAAGAGCCACTCTGTGGAAGTGCCACTGCAAATTCCCATTTATTTATTTTATTTTATTTTATTTATTTATGTTTAATGCATCTTTCCACAGTAACTTGTAACACAATAACTTAACCTATGCTTGTTACATGTAGGTAAATATTTTCTTGTTTTCGTTTTTCTAGATCAAGAAATTACAAGAAGATATGGATTATTATCTGGACTGCTACAAGGTATTTATACTGTATAGAGCAACAGATCTATATAAATTTTATTTTCTTGTTTATGAAATTGAAGTAAGTGTTGCAGAAGTATATCCTCCAGCAGTAAGAAATGCTTCATAGCATTACACTTCCAGTCACCGAAGAAATTTTTTTCTGCTAAGACCAAAAGTGGAGCACAAAATTCTACTTTGGCTAAAAGAAAGTAACAATTATTTGAAATTGCTAATCAAAAGTGTTGATTGTTAGGTTTTCTTGTCTCCTGACTTTCATTTTGTTTATTAAGGTATCTTATGTTTCTCTTTTGGTATTAATGTTGCTATTTTAGACTGCCAATAGTTAGATTTTTTGTGGGTTGTAAAGAACCGAAAGTTTGTTATGTAGTTGTATTTTCAGTTTTCTTGAGCCCTGTTGTAGAGGGTACAACAAGCTGCCAGTATTTGAACTTTAGAAGTCTTTGCAGCAACAAAGTATTGTAATGTTTTTTGCAGGAGCCCGACTTTCAAGAAAATGAGTTCATGTATGATGACTTTGACCTTGAAGAGAATATTGCATCCTGTAAGTGTTTTGGCATGGGAATGTGGAAGCAAAACAGTTGTGTCCTCTCAATAACAAATTTTGATTTCCAACAAACACTTTGTATGTTGGCCTAGCTTACCAAGAGTCCCTTGTAGCTCAATGGTTAGAGCACCCAACCGGTATCTGGGAGGCCATAGGTTCCATTCCCATTGGAGACTCGGATTTTTTGTTTGTTTACAACATATGGTGATAGCACCATCTGCAACACCAAGAAACTTCTGTTCTTTGTTCACTGTGGTTATTTGTTGAGTTGAATTATTCTATAAACAAATTGAAACACACTCATTTCAGTTATTGAGGGCTAGATATGTTAAGCCCTAATGGAAAACACTCATTTAACTACTCATGAATGAAGACAGTCACAAAGTGATATGTTAGGGGAAAAGAAGATGCAGAGTTACAGCTTATCAAGTAATAATTTCCCTTTAAATCCTGACCCAAGTCTTGACATTTTCAAGAAGTCAACTAAATGTGGTGTAACATACAATTTTTCCCTTACAGTGAACACAATGGCAACTTCTCCTACGGATGATGATGATGTTATTCTTAACCACGTTCCTTTGTCGCCGAGCTCAACAATTCCTCCAAACTCTCCCGGCACACCGTCCACACCTGGAACACCAGTAACACCCGGAGTAGGAACCAAAATTAATTTGGTAAGAGTCTTTTCAATTGTTGTGCAATTATTTTAGTAACTGGTGTGAGCTTATCAGGGATAGAAACTTACTTTTAATGGTACTTGCCATCTGTGCAAGGGACTTTAAGAAATACACCAAGAATGTACATTTATTTTGTACTTGCCCAAAAGAATTGAGATTGGCCTGGCTGAGTGGACCAGTGCTAATTTCCACTTTTACACACTCTTTGATGGGGAGGTATTTTTCACCTTTACTTACTCGTTTGGGGCAAACTAGATAAAACTCGGGATGAACCAGTTCCCCATCAAGGGTAGCAACCATATTCCCAACATGCTACTTTCTGTATCTTGAAATACAGCTTGATAGCTTGGCCTAAAGGACAGAGAAAAAATAAATAAAAATGCTTTTTCAATTTCCCTTGTTTATGTCCTCTAAACCCAGCTTACTAAGCTGAAGTTTGATATGTTGAAAGTAGTTTACTGCCTACTCTTTCTGATAATAAATCTTGGCCCGTTAAACCTCTAGCACCTTGATGCAGCTTCCCTCAATATCTCCAACAAAGTTTCTCTATTCCCATCACCTGCGTGTGCTACACTAGTGTGTGCATAAATACTGTGTGTATAAATATTTAAGGAGAGCAATATTGCTAAGATGTTAGCTTTGATTTTTTTCCAACAGAGCTCACCAAGAAAAAACTCCAAGAATGGTACATCACAAGGAAATAGCCTGCCTAACAACTCGCCCCCTCGGACACCAACATTCAAGACTAACAGCTTCAGTCAACCATCAGCCACACAGACATCATCAGCAAGCACATCCAGTCCAATTATTATTAAAGCTGGTAAGTATACATTTTCAAAGTTACTCATCTATAATATTGTTTGAATTTTTTTAGAGCTGTAGCTTACAATCAGACTCAATTTTCAAGTTTTTTGGTAAACCATTTAACCCTAAGAAATGCAAAACAAAGCTTGAAGAAAACAATGTACAAACATGTTCATCCTTCTTCAATATGATCAGGACTGTGGACTGTAACAACTCCTATTAGAGAACAAAAGAGCACTAAAATAATTTATTTATTAGGCCTGATTGTAGGTTATTAAAGCTGTTTTTATTTTCAGTTTATTCTAATCATTTTTTGTTGTTATCCTTTAGGTAATACAACAGCTAAAGTAGTTAAGTAAGTATCTTTTCAACTCTAACTTTAATGTTCTTAAATATAATGCTTTTTTGGTTTTAGATTTGTGGTCAGTTAGAGTTATTTCTTTAAGCCATTCTAATAATATCAACTACTTTTCCTGTTATGCTTAAAGGCATTAAATATATTTTTTGTCTGTTGTAGTTCAATGGCTCATGCTAATGCCTTTGAGAATCACGAGTCCAGTAATGGAGAGGAGCCTGTACTTAAGACGCCACCGCCAAGCACACCGCCTCCTCCTGTCTCTGGGTATGCTGTGGCTGCTGGTGCACAGCAGAACCATGTAGATAGTGCACCAGGATCCCCACCACCCTCAGTAGTTTCATCAAGACTGGTCAATCATGTCTCGTCAGCGGTGACAACGATGCCCAGTAGTATATCACGGACAAGTTCATTGGCTGGAAATGGTACCGACCAGTCTATGCAGAGTAACCACTTTTCTGGTAATTATATTTTTGTCAAAATCAGGATTTTTTTTTAAAAAAAGTTTCCTAGAGCTTTCAATAATAGCCTTGTTAACTTAATTCATGGTCAGAATTTAATTCTGCAAAAGAAAATGAAATAAGTTTAAAACATGCAGTCAACTCCCACCTTGTGGACACCTCGATTTTACACAAACGCGGTTATTATGGACAGAAGTTGAAGTTCCAGCTAAGAAGAATCTACTCCTGGTATTATAGGCTTCATTTATGAAGTACACCAAATTGTGGTCCTGCTGATGTAACTAACTTTCTTTTGGAAGTCTTATGGCAGCTTAGAGAGTTAACGATTACCAAAAAAAAATAAACACAATAAAGTTTGAAGTTTCTTTGAAGTTCTATATGTATATGTTGTGGTTTAAATTTTTCTTTGGTTAAAAATTTTTCAAACCAGTTTGATTTTTAGTTTTCATTGTCTTGTATTGATTATCATAATCTGAAACAAAGGAAAATAAAAATCAAACTGGTTTGAAAAATTTTAAACCAAGGTAAAATTTAAACCACAACATATACAAACAAGGGCAAACAAGCACGATTTCAAAACACTGTACACGGTGGTTGTGGCAAACATTTATACAAACGAAGTCTTTAAATGGCAAAATTTCACTTATCATACCTTAATTTCTGTTTGTATTCACCATATCTTATCTGTTGATACCACTTTTTCAAGATTATCACTTCAAAACACTCCATGAAGTTGAAATTCCGACAAATTTGTACGTGTTTGAAACGAAACGAACGAATGCTAGCGGCCAAGCTTTCAAACGTGGAGAGGAGTCTGGGTCTCGGCAAAACAGCAAAATGGATGAATTTACTTTAGATTTGGCTGTTCGGAGATACCACGTTTATCAACATGTTTGGAAACCCGCAGCAGGGGGAAAACTTCATGCTGAACAGGAGTTTGACAATCTGATGATAAATTTGCAGTGAAAGTCACGAAAAACAGCGAAACGGTCGGCCATTTGTCTCGCGAGCCACCACTTGTATAAAAGGCAATGAACAACCTCAACATGCTTTCAGTTTGTGTGTATTCAGTGACATCTTAACTAATGAATATTAATTAGGCCTTTAAGAACTCCAACCACAGATGTTTCTGTTACAGTAGATAAGCCGCACCCCCGATTTTTGACTTAAATTTTGAGGAAAAATGTGCGGCTTATGCATGGAACTTTATGGTAATCTTAGTTGCTACTCAAGTTTTCTCTTTTAACACACTGATGTCAAATCACTTTATGTCTTGCAGAAACAGAGAGCATTGCATCCAGCATCTCTGACTTTGTGTCATCCATTGCGTCTCTGTCCATTACAACTCCTCCGATGATATCAACAGCAACACCGCCATCACAACCTAACCCCTTACCACAACCATCACCTGTTCTTAGTTCTGTTCTTGGGATCAAGCCATCAACGTCGACAGTGTCACAGGCACCTGTTCAATCTGTGTCGACAAGTCTGACATCTTCCCTTCCCCCAAGCTCTGTCCCTTCTTCTGTTCAGACATCAGATCTTGGTGGGTTTAACTTGTCAATGGCTGCACCTCTGGTGTCAAATTCCAGTTCAGTGTTATCCAACCCCACCATGTCGTTGGGAGGAGAGCCTTTGGTGCCATCATCTAATCCACCAGCATCAATTTTGAGTGGTTCCCATCTAATGTCAAACTCAGGACCAAGTCAGGTATTAAACAAGATAAGAATATTTGAAAAGAGTATTTGAACAGACAAGGATATTTATCCTGTTACCCTTATCATGTTTTTGCAAAATCTTGTTTTCATTGCAACACACACCCTCTTTGACATGTCTAATGTGTGACCTTTTGCAATACTGGGGTAAATTGGCATTTTTTGCTTCTGGAAAATGTTTAGAGATATGAAAGAAGTTCATACATGTAGTTACTTTCCCTTCATTATTTCAGTATTTTTTTGTTGTTGTAAGAAACCAGGGTGGCTAGGGTGCATAGCAAAAGTGCCATCCTTCACTTGCCTGATAGGCAAGTTGCATTTCTGAACTTTTTTAGTTAAAAGCACATGATGGCAACCTGGGAAGCCTATTGTCTTATCACCCTGATTAGTCTTGCGTTTTTTACTGGCTACCACACTATTGTAGATCGCCATCTAGCATTACTAGTTTGTTGCTATAACCTTGTTACACTGTTTTGTCCCTGATGATGGCTTATCTAAACATATTTCAGAGCAAATGTTAATGGTACAATAAAATTATTGTTCCATTAATTTTTTAGCCGCCTTCGACTTCCAATACATTCTCATCACTGAAGTCAATAGCTGCACAGGCAGTGGCTACAGCAGGGTTAAACAATCCTGTCTCCACACCAACAGACTACAGTACAGAAAGTAGAGGTAAAAAAACTGCTTTCCTCAAGATGTTAGATTTTGTTAGCTGGCAGTACAAAGCTACACATAGGACATTCAAAAAGTAGTCTTTCCTCGGCAACTCAATTTAGCACCCGAGTTTGCTTCTTGGAGGCAGAACACTTATTTGGAAAGGGGTGCTTATTTCATTTTTGGCATATACATTTAAATGTATACAACAAAAAATAGGTCTTTCGTTTGTATCCTGATGGGGAAATAACATCCGAGACACCTTAAAGACCAGTTCTTTGGTAATGTGGGAATGATTTGAGCATTTAGGGAGACAATAAACCATGGATGATTTGATGGCACTGTAGCAGGAATTAGGATTTTTTGCTTGTTGGAAAGAGGGAACTAAATTGATTTATTTCGGTATTTGTCAGTGAAGTTTGGAATTTTAAAAAACTGCTTTCATGAATCTAAAAGTTATAAATGATATTAACCAAGAATGAAACCAAGATTGGTGGAGTCTTGTTTTTGATATAAATAGTATTATTATGCTTGGTGTCCCAGATTTATCTGTTCTAGGTTAAAAGCTCGCTTTTGTCTGTCCATTTTCAGGTTTGTTTGATTCAAGCAGCAGTCAAACAATAGACGAGAGCAAGGTCCTGCAAGAGACGAACACGGCGCACCTCCAGCCCCTGCTGGGCGTGGCCCCCTTAGGTCCTGTGCCCTTGAACAAGGAGAGGTGTTACCAGCTGGCTATGCTTGAGGCAGCTTACCATCATTTACCACTTCCGGCGGACTCTGAGAAAGTCAGGTATGCTGTTGTGATACTATGTGCTACTTTGTTGGGTTTGTCAGTGACGCTTTATGAACATGTCCTCTTGTAGAACTTTATCTCTTACCCTGTCTTTCAGCATCAAACTGCCAATTAGCCATGTTCTAAACGAGCAGGGGACTGGGTACGAACATATTTTCTCTTCGGTATAAACATTCAATATCGGTTGATTTGAAAAATGGGGCACGTCATCTGAAAGAGCATCCAAAAATTATTAAATTCACCAAATTTGACGGTTATTGGTTTAAACCCAAAGGCATGGTACACTTCAATCCATACTAAGCTCTCTTATTTTAAAAGTGTACCATGCCTTTGCGTTTAAACCAATAACCATCAAATTTGGTAAATTTTCTAATTTTTGGATGCTCTTTCAGATGACGTGCTCCATTTTCAATTCAATCGATACTGAATATTCGTACCAAGAAAAAATATGTTCGTACCCAGTGCCCTGCTCGTTTAGAACATGGCCAATTGGGTCAAAATGAGATTTTAACTTTAAAATATTCCAGTGAGATCCATTCAAAGGTAAGCTATTTTGTGGTTGTTTCATGTGGTACTGTTAATAAGTCATTTCAAAATGAGTCTTCGTGTATAACCTTTAATATGGAAGTAAGTTTGATTTGCAAGACAATTAATGTGCAAGTAGAACTAATTTCGGGCCCGGTTGCATAAAGCAAAGATGAAGTGGGATTTTGTGCAACTGTTCTCCCTGTCCTGTCTGTCAAAGGATTTTTTCGCACCGGCATAATGTTTCCCATACTCTTTAATCCACCTTCGACTGATTTATTCATGATAGTGCGAAGCAAGATCTTTCGAAACACGGGAAACTGTTGCACAAAATCCCACTTTATCTTAAGTTGCTTAGTGCAACCGTGCCCAAAACTCGTTTTGAATAAGATGTGAAACGCATCTCGGAAAGGCCTACTGTGGTGGATGTACAAGGTGATTCTAACTTTTGTGTAGTTGAATTCGTCATCTGGGTAAATTAGAGCGATTAAGCATTAGTTTTTTGTCGTGCTGTCAATTTTCCCAAATGGTAGTTTTACAATTTACTCATCCCCAGTTTTCTTGTAACAAATGATTGGGGACTGAAGACTGAATAATTGTGACAAAAAGGCTATCAGTGTGTTAACTAAGCATTCATTTGATTTGTGTGTCAACAGACCTTGTTTACCGCGTAATCCGTACCCTACACCGGCGCATCACCATCAACATCCTCCACAACACGTAGACTCCATAGAATTCTTCCAGAGATTGTCCACAGAGACGTTATTCTTTATTTTCTATTACCAAGAGGTGAGTTAGTATCCGGATTGCAGTTGTAACGACTTAATAATAATAATAATAATAATAATAATAATAATAATAATAATAATAATAATAATAATAATAATAATAATAATAATAATAATAATAATAATAATAATAATAATAATAAAGGTATTTTTATAACGCCATATCCACTAATTGCCTATGGCGCTTTACTATAAAATATTAAAGAGATGAAGGAAAAATGGTTAAAAACTCTCAAAATTAAAAAAACATTAAAAGATAAGTTAAAGTGTATCTAAAAATTGGAAAAGTTAAAAACGCAGGTTAAAAAGGTACCTTTTTAAATGTCTTTAAAAATGTCAATGGAAACACTAATCTTATTTCGAGTGGGATTGTGTTCCATATCTTCGCTGCTTTGGTTGCACGCTCCCTTCGGTTAGTTCGTTCGTTCGTTAATTTTAAGTTGTGCCTACACAATTTTGATTAAAGAGCGAGTCTCGACAATTTGCGGCAGTAACTGGTTTTGTTGATGAAAAAGTGAATGTGCATTGGTGGCATAATTCTTATCAATTACATAAAAAAAATACTCTTAACGTTTAACACCGTTATAAAATAGTCACGTTCTTTTAAGTAGCACAACCTTTGGCGGAGTTGTTATTTTCAGTGAAGGTTGTTATAACTTAATCGAATTGCGTAACTGTTGTTTGCCGAACTTTCACGGCATAGTTTTCGAAAGTGGAACACATGATTGTGTTCACCGTGAGATCAGCTTTTTCCTGCTTTGTGTGAAACGGCCCCCATTTTTTTCAAAAGTCCCGCGAGTTATCAGTGTTTCACTTCGCCTTCCATTCATACAATAATGTCAATAATGTTAAACAGAAAGGGCATTAACGAGGGGTTTATCGATCATGATGTCTTGATGAGACACCAGATTCTAAGAACTAACATTAAAAATATTGTATAACCATGAGTAAGGAGAATTACTATTAACGTTTCAGGGAACAAGAGCACAGTACTTAGCAGCGAAGGCTTTGAAAAAGCAGTCCTGGAGATTCCACACCAAGTACATGATGTGGTTTCAAAGACACGAGGAACCGAAAGCCATCACGGACGAATATGAACAAGTAAGCTTAGGCGTGGAGTTTGTTACTGATCCTGTAATGTGAGCTCAGGATTCAGTCAGGACTTCGGTCAGGATACGCTCTCGGAGAACGCTCAGAGTAATTCGCTGTTATGCAGTCCACCGCAAAATTGTTTCCTTGCTGCTCAAATAGAAAACATTTGCTACGGAAGCAAAATGTTTGTGAGGGAGATATGCAGTGGTAACTTGCCAAATTCGGTACTTAGGTACCCTTCCCTCACGTTTCCGCGCGTGGAGATTTCTCCCACTCAAGCGCGCGACTTGCGCTTCTCGCACGGCGAGAGCAAGGAAGCACTCGACACTAACTCTTCTCTGTGTTCTTTCAGGGTACCTACATCTATTTCGACTATGAAAAATGGGGTCAAAGGAAAAAGGAAGGCTTCACGTTTGAGTATAGATACTTGGAAGACAAAGAACTCCCTTAGAGGAACTTAGGAACGGTCAATAACCAGGCATGGTCTAAATCGCGGGGCACTGACAAAGTTCACGGATAGCACGAGCAAAGTAACCATGAATAGCACGTGGCACACGAGCCTCGTGCTGACAGCACGTGAAGAAGACAAGGAAAGAGAACATATTGACACGCTTGACTCGTGCAGATTTTTTTACCGGCTGTGTCCATGTTGGGTTAGTTTGAAGGGATTGACGCAGCTGATCTTGACGGCTTCGTCCGACCTCGTCTGTTTTATGAACACTGGCTTGTTTATAATTGTAAATATGAATGCTAGCTCTAACAATTCCGTTCATTAAAAAATTGAAGCATACACCACTGTGGTTGATTTGTCGACAGAGTGATATGCACAAAACCGCTGAGTTCACCTGTCTTGTCTTGTTTGCCAAATAATCCGAACACTTTGAACCCACAAGGCTGGTCTCGAGAATGAAGCATCTGATAAACAAGGGGAGACAGGCTTGTTCTATAGAAGAAAGATAAGAGGAAAGCTCTGAAGCGAGGGACCATGTACTGTTCACACGATACACTACGAGGGAAGATCGTATCCCAGCAAAAATTTTGTGCCCGCTACATTTTCTTGTGTGTGTACATGTTCTGATTTTGCCCCTGCTATATGACCTGTCGTGTTGACAGTACATTTTGTCGCTACGACACAACAATCGCTGAAAATGGCTGTTCGATCGTAGCGATCATGGCCTAGAATACACGTCTCTCTGCGGAATTTTAAAAAGCGTTGGAGTTGCAAACATAGTCAAGAGAATCAGGTGTTATTTAGAGGGAAGATTCAGTTATTTATTCACCAAAAGATCACTTAGAACTTGATTCTGCAACGTAGCTACAATCTCTGGCAAAAGCCGTTGGTACACCAACCCCATCCCCCCTTTCAATGTTGGATAGCTCAATGTAGCCGAATCCCTTAAGGCAACAATCGCAGGCAATCATTTTTGCATGCTACACAATATTGTAAAGGGGGAATTACTAAGTATTTTGATAATTCAAATGAGGAAAAAAACAGCAAATGTACCAAGATTTTGATACTGATTGTAGGGTTATAGGCACTGCTCTAAAACCGTACTGCCACCTATGGGGGGGGGGGGGGGGGGGGTTGCAACCAATCAGTTGCCTTCTCTTTCCCTAATGTAGGAAATTACAAAACGGAGAACGACAAACCCTTCAGTCTTCCATTTGAAGTGTCTGGGCAGCGTTCCTAACTCTCTTACCCTTACATCCACGTATGGCTCTTCCCGATTATGCTAGCATTTTTTGGAAACAGCCATTTTTTCACAACTTTTCTGTAAAAAGAATAGCTAGCATTATTTAGTATTTTGCATAACTTTGATCTAGATTTCAGCACTTAAAAGATGGCGTCGGCCAGTGCCACGCAATCTTCTTGAAACTTGCAGCTGACAGACAATTTTTTAAAACACTTTTCACTTCATTCAGTTGATGATAAGCACACATGATGCCTGAGTTTGCACGTTTTGCTTGAAATAAAACAAAGCATTTTCTGGAACCAAAGTTGTATTATTCTGAGAATCGAGGATACTTTCAGCATTTTTTGGGCGTAAAACGAGAATTGCTAGGAGCATAAAATGCCAGTTTTACTAGCATAATCGGGAAAGGCCTATTCACGTACAGTGCCGTGGCTGACGAGCTGATATTTTTCAAACATTACGTGGTTTCTCCTTTTAGCATTGGTACAATGCGGATTAATTAACTACTGATAATGTAGTACAAAACTGTAATTTAGGCCTTAGACGTTGATATCCGTTTCAATCGATAACGACTTTTATCGATTGACCACGTCGGGACTTCAAGCTGGAGGAAGGAGGATGCCTAAGCTTGCTTTGATGTCTTTTAGTAGATACTTGAGTTTCTTTGGTGACTGTGGAGCTGTTTTCTCAGTCCAGTTTTCATTCTCTTCCCACTATATATATGGTCCTATATATGTCTAAGATAAAAAAACGAACAAACACGAACAAACGAACATCAAACTATGGTCGCTTGTCGCCAGTTCCAGATGTTTGCTTACTTGGGAAGCACTTGTGTTGTGGAAACCACTGTTTTTAGTTCATTGTATTTTGTTTTCCTGTCTTTTGTTAATGCTATTGGTTATCGCCACACCAGAGCTGTCTAATTGAAATTGAGGTTTGGAACTTAAGCGAAGTTGTGCGCTCTCTGAGCAACTTTGAGTATCTACAACGAGTCTACAACTGATTTACTAGTAAAATGGGCACTATTGATGAAATGTTCGACTGTTGCCAAAGGTGAATGACATTACATAGCTAAAGCTCCAAAAAAACTCGATTGTTCTAACATCCAGAAAAATTAAAAAACCGACAACAGTTTCGAAATTGAGACAAACTTGATATAAAAATCATTTGAGACACTCTGGAGAGGTTTAGGCTAAAAAAAAAACAATGGCCCTCTCCAAAATGGCGCTCAAAAATAGTGACCCTCCCCCCAAATACAGTGGCGCCTTACCTCCTATTCTGGCATGGGAGTACTCCTTTTCTTGGCGTTCGGTTTAATAGTTGGGAAGCGTCGCCAAAAACGGGATTAGCATGAAGAACGGCAGGTGGATCATAGGAAAAAATTGCGTGTGGTTTAATTTCGGGTAGTCTCCTTCGCAGCCACTGTTTGGGCTCGTCACATTCTCGTCCCCAGAGGCCGCGATCCTTCTGATCTGCGCCAGGAATCTCGATTCCTGGCGCAGACCAGAAGGATCGCGGCCTCTGGGGAAGAGAATGTGACGAGCCCAAACAGTGGCTGCGAAGGAGACTAAATTTGGCGACACCCCTCCTCTTTTTTTTCGCGCTACCGGGATGTGTTTATTTTTTGTATCCATTCAAAGGAGAGGGTCAACTTTTTGGGCTCCGATTTGATTTGGGGCACGGCGACGGTCACAATTATTTAGAGCCCACCTCTTTCCAACTTTAGTAGCCCCCCTCCCCGTAACCAATGACCGGCCCCTTATTTTTTCCGGATCCCCATGCCAGGGTATTTTAATTCCCCTTTTTTAGGAGAGAGGTGTGGTTTGTGTGCGGGAATGCGAACAGTTAATAAGCGAACACCGTGTATGTTTATAAAAATTCTTATTCTTTTATTTACAAAACTCTCGTGTACCTCACGCACCATTTGACCTGTACTTTACATAAATAAATCGCTATATGAAAACCTAATATGGCTGATAAATGAAACAGAAATTCACATCTACAGAAAGAATTCTTAAATTCTTATTTGTATGCTATCTTCGGCCACCCTCTGCTATAGCAAAGGTTTTTTTTGTTAAACTTAAAAAGTCAAACGGAAAACAGTCTTTATAAACATAATACATGTCCACAAGTCCAGAAATACTTGTAAGTTCACTTATTTCTTTCCCTTTCCTTTCTTGGCGGGGCTCTTTTTCGCCGGGCTTTTCGCGGGTTTCTTTGCGGATTTCTTTGCGGGCGATTTTTTTGCTGCGGGTTTCTTCGCTGCTGGTTTTTTGGCCTTGGCTGGCGATTTTTTTGCTGCAGGTTTCTTTGCAGCCTTCTTCTTGGCTGCGGGCTTCTTTTTCGCGGCCGGTTTCTTTGCAGCAGGTTTTTTTGCTGCAGGTTTCTTCTTAGGTTTGGTCGGTTTCTTAGCAGCGGGCTTCTTCTTCGGTTTAGGTTTGGGCTTAACTTCGGCTGCTTTGTTCACCTTGAATGATCCGGATGCACCAACTCCTTTCGCCTGGATAAGTTTACCACCCGCGACAAGTCTCTTTAGGTTGAGTTTCACCTGAGTTCCAACATTGTCTCCAACTTTGTAATGCTCCGAGATGTATTTAACAATCTTCTGGCGCGAGGATCCCGTGCGTTCTTTGAGCTCTTTAATCGCCGTGATGATCATTTCTTCATACTTCGGATGCTCGGCAGGCTTCTTCGCTGCCTTCTTCTTGGGTGACTTTGGAGCCGCTGTCGCTGTATCGCCCATGGTGACTGATTATATTAATTTAACAACGAGGTTTCTCGGAAGAAATCGATAGCGAGACAATCAAACTCACGAACCTCTACTCGGAGTCGCTTGGGGAGAAGTGACGCAGCTACGAACGCGCATCTTATTCATACATCGAATGCGGACCACTGAGGAAACAGGCACGAACTGTTGCCATTTCAGACCGCCATTGAGCAAGTTGTGCTTCTTGTCCCAACTTTTCGTCGTATATAGGATAATTCCGTCAGGCGATTTCCGTCAAAATGGTTTCAAACGAGAGTAACTTAGTTGGCGTTCCTAGCGGGGGTAAGTAATGTAAAATTTCTCGGTACAATTTTCTGCAGTTTAACGATAAGCGCGAAACTCCAATTTGGTTTAGTTTGACATTTTGCAAAGAAACTTCTGCAGCTCACACAGGATGGAGGGAATTATTACTTTTTGATTAGTTTAGCAAAGTTTAACCATCTAACTTTGTATTTAAGTCACAACAAGGGCTGGTGGACGTGTAGAAGTGCGTTTAAATCTTTGCTAAATATAGACAACAAACACATCTCGACAAGTGGCTGCGAGCTGTCGTAATTGCTTTCCTCGTAAACATTTTCCCTAAAATCCTAATATTTTTTGTATTTTATATTTCTTTGGGTTGGAAGTGTTTTAAACAATCAGTAGTACTCCTTTGTGATAGATTTTAGTGGTTGATTTGTTATTTTAGGCCGTAAAAGTTTTCGAAAATGCAGAATTTGGTTCCCACCATCTGAGCGTCTTGTTTCGTTTGATCCGCGAAATCTATTCAACTTTTCCAACTTTCAATTATTTTAACTGCAAATCAATCTCAAATTATAGTAAGACAAGTTTTATAGCTTAAGAACTAAAGTATTTCGGTTCTCTGTGTGTATGAGGTTATTTTTCTTTCCTTAGAGATTCAAATATATCTCAAACTTTAGTGTATACCGAAAGAAACAATTTTGCGTCAACTCGTTTCTTCCAGATGCTTGTTCATCCTCGTTCTTCTTTAACTTTGAACTACAAGCGCTAATATTTCTTATTAGAAGGGGTTTGCTAAGAACTTTCTTAACTAATTTTCAACAATTTACTTTCTCGTGAAGCTGAGCTATTTATGTAGGAATTTCGTTACTCCAGTGAGGAATTTTTGAAGTTTGTTTCGTACACCACGTTCCCAACAATGTTAACCGCCATCTTGGCGATTACGGTTACACGTACAGCGCATCGATCTTGTCTATTTCTTCAACATTTAAGGTCTGTTTTGCTACAAATGTCAGTTGTAATTCACCAGAAGAGTTTATTGTTGTCGTCTACTAAGAAATCTGGTGCTTATATAGCTGTTTTTGTCGTATAAAAGTTGCAAGGTATATTCGAAGACAACGTGCCTTCGACGAACACAATATCCATTTTCAAAGGGTCAGTCTACGATAACAGAAGAAGTACATTTGTGAGTGTGTTGCACCGTTTTATTCATTTACTAGCTCTAAAATTAAAAGTTGAAAGCAAATTTTCTTCATTTTATATATAGAGAGTGCATTTGGGGGCAAAATGTGCGAGATTTTGTTGAAAGTTTTTCGTGTTCGTTCATAGCGTCGGGTCATTCATGAGCGCCAAAATGTTCCGCGCCGAGTATTGGTGAACATAAATCCAGTTTGTATGTCAGTTCTTGTCTTATAAGGAGAAAAATGCTTCGATTTTTAAGTAAATGGCGTGAAATTATATCCTTTAAAATTCTAAGCAAATAAGGCAGTGATCAAGATATATTTCTAAGCATTTTCGAAAATTTTACTTCTAATCTTCGACACACCCTGCGAGCGCTTAAAATCGGCTTCCAACAGTACGATTGATTGTTTACGTCTTCGATCACTGTATATTATTCTACTTCGATCTTTCTTGGATGTAGATAAAATTTACTGGAAGAGATTTTTAAACCTTGTTTACAATCTGAATTTATGGCGTAGCTTTTTGAAATCTTCTTTTGGAATAAAGTTTGAATTTCCACGTTTCGTGCCAACACGAGTCGTATTTTGCATAAGTAATGATCTGACGTACTTTCACTTCCAAAAAACATTTGGATGTCGTTCCTTCGACTTTGTCCGGTTTATGAAATATTATTTTTCTGAGGAATTATTATAATTTTTTGTGCTTATTTATAATATGGAAACGTTTCTGCAAAAATAAATTATATTATAGAATTTGTTTTGCAGATGAAATATTAACACCAACTGTTTTTGCTTGAAGTGAATAATTTGTCAGATAATTAAATGTGCTTTTCTGCATCATGTAATAATTACATTGGCCATATCTGGCTTATCCATTTGCTTGTGTCTGGCATTCACTATTTAAAGGAAGACGATTCCTTCTCTGGGAATCAACAGAACTAATTTTTAAAAGCTATTTGAATTGATGTTTTAAATGTTCCATAGATTGTTTATTATCCAACATAAGTTATAAAACATTATTTTGATATTTTGGAATTTTTTTAAAATATATACTAGGGCAGACTTAAAGCTCTTTTTAAAATCATTACTCTTTTTTATACCTCCAACACTTCAAGCTTAATTTATTTGATCAACATATTTTGTCAGTTCCTACATTTATTAGTGCTATATTTGTATTTTGAATTGCGTACTTTATTTATAAAGTGTTTTATCATAGATGCAAGCTCTCCTGGTTTCATCCCAGATCGTCTGGTCTCCTAGACAGGTTGTCAAATCTTCCCTTAATGAAGGAAATTCTTTTATTGCACATTTTCAGTTAAATCCCCATTTCTGATCTAATGACCCTCCAATTCAAGCAGGGATTAATGCAAATTGCTTCAAGATATCAGGGGGGGGGGGGGGGGGGGATTGCAGGGTTAACTGAGTGAAGCAAATCCAATGAAAATATATTTTGGTTGAAGTTATCCAGAGGTTTGAAACCACAGCTTCAAGAAATCTGGATTCTATTGTATTTTGAGTGATTTTGGAGGGAAATTTGGTTATTTACTGAGTTTTTAAGCAATAAATCTATGGGGCGCCAAACCAGTCAATATTCCCTACATAATTCCATGGTCTGTTGGACTTTTTATATGGTCAACTCGACTTTTTATATGGTCAACTAAGCACTTTTTATATGGTCAACTCGACTTTTTATATGGTCAACTAATCACTAATCATATGGTCAACTAAACACTTTTTATATGGTCAACTCGACTTTTTATATGGTCAACTAAACACTTTTCATATGGTCAACTCGACTTTTTATATGGTCAACTAAACACTTTTTATATGGTCAACTAATCACTAATCATATGGTCAACTAAACACTTTTCATATGGTCAACTCGACTTTTTATATGGTCAACTAAACACTTTTCATATGGTCAACTCGACTTTTTATATGGTCAACTAAACACTTTTCATATGGTCAACTCGACTTTTTATATGGTCAACTAAACACTTTTCATATGGTCAACTAAACACTTTTTATATGGTCAACTCGACTTTTTATATGGTCAACTAAACACTTTTTATATGGTCAACTAAACACTTTTCATATGGTCAACTAAACACTTTTTATATGGTCAACTCGACTTTTTATATGGTCAACTAAACACTTTTTATATGGTCAACTAAACACTTTTCATATGGTCAACTAAACACTTTTTATATGGTCAACTCGACTTTTTATATGGTCAACTAAACACTTTTTATATGGTCAACTCGACTTTTTATATGGTCAACTAAACACTTTTCATATGGTCAACTTGAGTTTTTATATGGTCAACTAAACACTTTTCATATGGTCAACTCGACTTTTTATATGGTCAACTAAACACTTTTCATATGGTCAACTCGACTTTTTATATGGTCAACTAAACACTTTTCATATGGTCAACTCGACTTTTTATATGGTCAACTAAACACTTTTCATATGGTCAACTCGACTTTTTATATGGTCAACTAAACACTTTTCATATGGTCAACTAAACACTTTTTATATGGTCAACTCGACTTTTTATATGGTCAACTAAACACTTTTTATATGGTCAACTAAACACTTTTCATATGGTCAACTAAACACTTTTTATATGGTCAACTCGACTTTTTATATGGTCAACTAAACACTTTTTATATGGTCAACTAAACACTTTTCATATGGTCAACTAAACACTTTTTATATGGTCAACTCGACTTTTTATATGGTCAACTCGACTTTTTATATGGTCAACTAAACACTTTTCATATGGTCAACTCGACTTTTTATATGGTCAACTAAACACTTTTTATATGGTCAACTAATCACTAATCATATGGTCAACTAAACACTTTTCATATGGTCAACTCGACTTTTTATATGGTCAACTAAACACTTTTTATATGGTCAACTAAACACTTTTCATATGGTCAACTAAACACTTTTTATATGGTCAACTCGACTTTTTATATGGTCAACTCGACTTTTTATATGGTCAACTAAACACTTTTCATATGGTCAACTCGACTTTTTATATGGTCAACTAAACACTTTTTATATGGTCAACTAATCACTAATCATATGGTCAACTAAACACTTTTCATATGGTCAACTAAACACTTTTTATATGGTCAACTCGACTTTTTATATGGTCAACTAAACACTTTTCATATGGTCAACTCGACTTTTTATATGGTCAACTAAACACTTTTTATATGGTCAACTAATCACTAATCATATGGTCAACTAAACACTTTTCATATGGTCAACTCGACTTTTTATATGGTCAACTAAACACTTTTCATATGGTCAACTCGACTTTTTATATGGTCAACTAAACACTTTTCATATGGTCAACTCGACTTTTTATATGGTCAACTAAACACTTTTCATATGGTCAACTCGACTTTTTATATGGTCAACTAAACACTTTTCATATGGTCAACTCGACTTTTTATATGGTCAACTAAACACTTTTCATATGGTCAACTAAACACTTTTTATATGGTCAACTCGACTTTTTATATGGTCAACTAAACACTTTTTATATGGTCAACTAAACACTTTTCATATGGTCAACTAAACACTTTTTATATGGTCAACTCGACTTTTTATATGGTCAACTAAACACTTTTTATATGGTCAACTAAACACTTTTCATATGGTCAACTAAACACTTTTTATATGGTCAACTCGACTTTTTATATGGTCAACTAAACACTTTTTATATGGTCAACTCGACTTTTTATATGGTCAACTAAACACTTTTCATATGGTCAACTTGAGTTTTTATATGGTCAACTAAACACTTTTCATATGGTCAACTTGAGTTTTTATATGGTCAACTAAACACTTTTCATATGGTCAACTCGACTTTTTATATGGTCAACTAAACACTTTTCATATGGTCAACTCGACTTTTTATATGGTCAACTAAACACTTTTCATATGGTCAACTCGACTTTTTATATGGTCAACTAAACACTTTTCATATGGTCAACTAAACACTTTTTATATGGTCAACTCGACTTTTTATATGGTCAACTAAACACTTTTTATATGGTCAACTAAACACTTTTCATATGGTCAACTAAACACTTTTTATATGGTCAACTCGACTTTTTATATGGTCAACTAAACACTTTTCATATGGTCAACTTGAGTTTTTATATGGTCAACTAAACACTTTTCATATGGTCAACTCGACTTTTTATATGGTCAACTAAACACTTTTCATATGGTCAACTCGACTTTTTATATGGTCAACTAAACACTTTTCATATGGTCAACTCGACTTTTTATATGGTCAACTAAACACTTTTCATATGGTCAACTCGACTTTTTATATGGTCAACTAAACACTTTTCATATGGTCAACTAAACACTTTTTATATGGTCAACTCGACTTTTTATATGGTCAACTAAACACTTTTTATATGGTCAACTAAACACTTTTCATATGGTCAACTAAACACTTTTTATATGGTCAACTCGACTTTTTATATGGTCAACTAAACACTTTTTATATGGTCAACTAAACACTTTTCATATGGTCAACTAAACACTTTTTATATGGTCAACTCGACTTTTTATATGGTCAACTCGACTTTTTATATGGTCAACTAAACACTTTTCATATGGTCAACTCGACTTTTTATATGGTCAACTAAACACTTTTTATATGGTCAACTAATCACTAATCATATGGTCAACTAAACACTTTTCATATGGTCAACTCGACTTTTTATATGGTCAACTAAACACTTTTTATATGGTCAACTAAACACTTTTCAT
Source organism: Meandrina meandrites (assembly GCA_963693305.1). Taxonomy (NCBI): domain Eukaryota; kingdom Metazoa; phylum Cnidaria; class Anthozoa; order Scleractinia; family Meandrinidae; genus Meandrina; species Meandrina meandrites. The sequence continues at coordinate 14,437,059 of OY855912.1, read as the reverse complement.
ATGGTCAACTAAACACTTTTTATATGGTCAACTCGACTTTTTATATGGTCAACTCGACTTTTTATATGGTCAACTAAACACTTTTCATATGGTCAACTCGACTTTTTATATGGTCAACTAAACACTTTTTATATGGTCAACTAATCACTAATCATATGGTCAACTAAACACTTTTCATATGGTCAACTAAACACTTTTTATATGGTCAACTCGACTTTTTATATGGTCAACTAAACACTTTTCATATGGTCAACTCGACTTTTTATATGGTCAACTAAACACTTTTTATATGGTCAACTAATCACTAATCATATGGTCAACTAAACACTTTTCATATGGTCAACTCGACTTTTTATATGGTCAACTAAACACTTTTCATATGGTCAACTCGACTTTTTATATGGTCAACTAAACACTTTTCATATGGTCAACTCGACTTTTTATATGGTCAACTAAACACTTTTCATATGGTCAACTCGACTTTTTATATGGTCAACTAAACACTTTTCATATGGTCAACTCGACTTTTTATATGGTCAACTAAACACTTTTCATATGGTCAACTCGACTTTTTATATGGTCAACTAAACACTTTTCATATGGTCAACTAAACACTTTTTATATGGTCAACTCGACTTTTTATATGGTCAACTAAACACTTTTTATATGGTCAACTAAACACTTTTCATATGGTCAACTAAACACTTTTTATATGGTCAACTCGACTTTTTATATGGTCAACTAAACACTTTTTATATGGTCAACTAAACACTTTTCATATGGTCAACTAAACACTTTTTATATGGTCAACTCGACTTTTTATATGGTCAACTAAACACTTTTTATATGGTCAACTCGACTTTTTATATGGTCAACTAAACACTTTTCATATGGTCAACTTGAGTTTTTATATGGTCAACTAAACACTTTTCATATGGTCAACTCGACTTTTTATATGGTCAACTAAACACTTTTCATATGGTCAACTCGACTTTTTATATGGTCAACTAAACACTTTTCATATGGTCAACTCGACTTTTTATATGGTCAACTAAACACTTTTCATATGGTCAACTCGACTTTTTATATGGTCAACTAAACACTTTTCATATGGTCAACTAAACACTTTTTATATGGTCAACTCGACTTTTTATATGGTCAACTAAACACTTTTTATATGGTCAACTAAACACTTTTCATATGGTCAACTAAACACTTTTTATATGGTCAACTCGACTTTTTATATGGTCAACTAAACACTTTTTATATGGCCAACTCGACTTTTTATATGGTCAACTAAACACTTTTCATATGGTCAACTTGAGTTTTTATATGGTCAACTAAACACTTTTCGTATGGTCAACTCGACTTTTTATATGGTCAACTAAACACTTTTCATATGGTCAACTCGACTTTTTATATGGTCAACTAAACACTTTTCATATGGTCAACTCGACTTTTTATATGGTCAACTAAACACTTTTCATATGGTCAACTCGACTTTTTATATGGTCAACTAAACACTTTTCATATGGTCAACTAAACACTTTTTATATGGTCAACTCGACTTTTTATATGGTCAACTAAACACTTTTTATATGGTCAACTAAACACTTTTCATATGGTCAACTAAACACTTTTTATATGGTCAACTCGACTTTTTATATGGTCAACTAAACACTTTTTATATGGTCAACTAAACACTTTTCATATGGTCAACTAAACACTTTTTATATGGTCAACTCGACTTTTTATATGGTCAACTCGACTTTTTATATGGTCAACTAAACACTTTTCATATGGTCAACTCGACTTTTTATATGGTCAACTAAACACTTTTTATATGGTCAACTAATCACTAATCATATGGTCAACTAAACACTTTTCATATGGTCAACTCGACTTTTTATATGGTCAACTAAACACTTTTTATATGGTCAACTAAACACTTTTCATATGGTCAACTAAACACTTTTTATATGGTCAACTCGACTTTTTATATGGTCAACTCGACTTTTTATATGGTCAACTAAACACTTTTCATATGGTCAACTCGACTTTTTATATGGTCAACTAAACACTTTTTATATGGTCAACTAATCACTAATCATATGGTCAACTAAACACTTTTCATATGGTCAACTAAACACTTTTTATATGGTCAACTCGACTTTTTATATGGTCAACTAAACACTTTTTATATGGTCAACTCGACTTTTTATATGGTCAACTAAACACTTTTCATATGGTCAACTTGAGTTTTTATATGGTCAACTAAACACTTTTCATATGGTCAACTCGACTTTTTATATGGTCAACTAAACACTTTTCATATGGTCAACTCGACTTTTTATATGGTCAACTAAACACTTTTCATATGGTCAACTCGACTTTTTATATGGTCAACTAAACACTTTTCATATGGTCAACTCGACTTTTTATATGGTCAACTAAACACTTTTCATATGGTCAACTAAACACTTTTTATATGGTCAACTCGACTTTTTATATGGTCAACTAAACACTTTTTATATGGTCAACTAAACACTTTTCATATGGTCAACTAAACACTTTTTATATGGTCAACTCGACTTTTTATATGGTCAACTAAACACTTTTTATATGGTCAACTAAACACTTTTCATATGGTCAACTAAACACTTTTTATATGGTCAACTCGACTTTTTATATGGTCAACTCGACTTTTTATATGGTCAACTAAACACTTTTTATATGGTCAACTCGACTTTTTATATGGTCAACTAAACACTTTTCATATGGTCAACTTGAGTTTTTATATGGTCAACTAAACACTTTTCATATGGTCAACTCGACTTTTTATATGGTCAACTAAACACTTTTTATATGGTCAACTCGACTTTTTATATGGTCAACTAAACACTTTTCATATGGTCAACTTGAGTTTTTATATGGTCAACTAAACACTTTTCATATGGTCAACTCGACTTTTTATATGGTCAACTAAACACTTTTCATATGGTCAACTCGACTTTTTATATGGTCAACTAAACACTTTTCATATGGTCAACTAAACACTTTTTATATGGTCAACTCGACTTTTTATATGGTCAACTAAACACTTTTTATATGGTCAACTAAACACTTTTCATATGGTCAACTAAACACTTTTTATATGGTCAACTCGACTTTTTATATGGTCAACTAAACACTTTTTATATGGTCAACTAAACACTTTTCATATGGTCAACTAAACACTTTTTATATGGTCAACTCGACTTTTTATATGGTCAACTCGACTTTTTATATGGTCAACTAAACACTTTTTATATGGTCAACTCGACTTTTTATATGGTCAACTAAACACTTTTCATATGGTCAACTTGAGTTTTTATATGGTCAACTAAACACTTTTCATATGGTCAACTCGACTTTTTATATGGTCAACTAAACAATTTTTATATGGTCAACTCGACTTTTTATATGGTCAACTAAACACTTTTCATATGGTCAACTTGAGTTTTTATATGGTCAACTAAGCACTTTTCATATGGTCAACTCGACTTTTTATATGGTCAACTAAACACTTTTTATATGGTCAACTCGACTTTTTATATGGTCAACTAAACACTTTTCATATGGTCAACTTGAGTTTTTATATGGTCAACTAAACACTTTTCATATGGTCAACTCGACTTTTTATATGGTCAACTAAACACTTTTTATATGGTCAACTCGACTTTTTATATGGTCAACTAAACACTTTTCATATGGTCAACTTGAGTTTTTATATGGTCAACTAAGCACTTTTCATATGGTCAACTCGACTTTTTATATGGTCAACTAAACACTTTTTATATGGTCAACTCGACTTTTTATATGGTCAACTAAGCACTTTTCATATGGTCAACTTGAGTTTTTATATGGAGTAAAATGACGTCCAGAATGCATTGCGCCCTAGCTCAAACGAAGATGGCTGCCACTATCAACCGTCTATGGCTTTTGAGGAAGCAGCAATAATTATGGCTCTAAATCCTGAAAGAGAATGCACCCAACAATGATTGTTTTTATTCTTTGACAATTTTAAGTTACTGCTTTTGACAATATCCACATTCAAGGGAGCAGAAAGATACAATAACTTGCTTTTTGAGGATATTGACCAGAATGCAGGCTGCTGATCGATTGATTACTGCTGCTGCAGATACCATTCAGCTACTCATCTCAGATATTAAAATGATGCTGATGTTTCGTCAGTCCTGAACTTGATTCTGATTAAAGTCAGAAACGTAAGTGTTCAGCTACAGCAATGCAGAAATGAAATGTCAAACTTTGATCTGTAATTTGCGAAACGAAGCACTAATTACATTCTTGCTCAGAATTTTTGTTCAAAAATGACCACTGCATCGAGTTATATTTACAAGAAGTGTTCACGAATGTAAAGAAATATGTTAAATATTGCCACAGTCTATGAAGAGCTCATTTCGCAAAAAACAGATCTGTAATTTGCAAAACAAAGCACTAATAACCTTTCGGCTCGGAGGTTTTCCTCCGAAATCATCTCTGCATCGATTTGTATTTAAGAAAAGTCTTAATTTTACCGAATGCGAACAAATTAGTTAAATATTGTCACAGTCTACGAAGAGCTCGTTTCGAAAAATACAGATCTTGGAATTTACAAATTCTGCCCTTCTGGTGTTTTATTCCTTTTTTAGGTTATCACACAGAGAAATTTGACCGTTATTATACTTGGTATGTTCATTTCTAAAGGTTTATTCCTCATTTCATTTCGTTCCGTTCCGTTTCGTCTTGTTTTGCAAAATACAGTAAACCCGTTGCTCCATGTGTGTTATAAGTTGGGCATCGCCGCGCAAGCTTGGTTGCAATCGACCCCGAGCTTAAAGACGGAATAGAGTTAGTCGAAGAGCTGTTGGTAGCCGTCAACGCTGCCACATTTCAAATGCCATTACTCTGTAGATTTCCAGTGGCCTCAAGGGCCTGCTTGGAAATGGCACACGCCGAGGAGATTTGCTGCATCGCCTGCACATGGGCGCAATGTATTCTGGACGTCATTAAAAAATCAAAAATTGGCCGTAAATAAAATATTTACTTGACCATATAAAAAGTCGAGTTGAACATATAAAAAGTGTTTAGTTGACCATATAAAAAGTCGAGTTGACCATATAAAAAGTGTTTAGTTGACCATATAAAAAGTCGAGTTGACCATATAAAAAGTCGAGTTGACCATAAAAAAAGTCGAGTTGACCATATAAAAAGTCCAATAGACCATGGAAATATGTAGGGAATATTGACTGGCATGGTTCGGCGCCCCATGTAAATCAGTGGCTGTTTTTTGTTGTTCATTATTTTTGGACACTGGGGTATTATAATTAAGTGACATTGTGTATTTGGATTTTGTTAAGCTTTTATTTTTGCATTTTTTGAAGATGGGATAATTATAAAGGGGGACAATTTAGGGTATGGTGTTGGTGGGCATGGTTTAATTTGGTTTGTGTGCTGCTAAGCTGGTAATTAACCAGAAGGGATGTGCTGTATATACTGGTCGATGAGTTTTAAAATTGAAGTTGTGTATATATAAGTAATTACGTGGTTCCATAGGTTTTATTTTGTTGTACTATGTGTCAATAATGAAGAGGCATTTGGTAGGCATGCAGTGATCTAATGGTTAGTGTGCTGGATTCTACATTAATTTATTGTGTGTTTCCAAAAAATATCCATACCTCCCCCAAGGATGGTTCTTTGGTTTGGACCTTCCCACCCCTGGAATTTCCAGTTTAGATTCATACTTTCTTTTAAAACTTTGGGCTATTGAGACCTCCCTCCCTTCAGAATTTCCATTGACCATCCTATTATTGGCATGGGTATGGATATTTTCTGGAACCGTACATTGAGCAGTCCTGGTTCAAGTCCTGTCCTAAGGTTCATTGTGTTGTGTTCTAATGAGCCAGAAAATAAACTCAACTCTATCTCACAGTGTCTCTGTCCTGTAACCCAGGGCAACCTGACAATTCAAGTCATTCTCCATTAAATTAGATGCTTCATGCTACAGAATCTAGAGTTAAGTGCCAAAGCTAGAGCCATTATATTTGGGCTTACAAAAGCACTGCTTTGTAATATAGTCAAACTGGAATGGCTCAGTCAGATGACTCAGTCTGACTTGCACTTTGTCAAGACCTACTCATGGTACCAATATTTAGTAAATACATGTAACACATTGGTTAGCCTAAATAGCACACTCTGGTTAGCCTACAGTTAGTTTAAGTATCTTAAATGTGGTTAGCCTTTATATAATGGGATTAGGGATTTCTAGCTTGCATGGCTTGTTAAGCCGTGGGAGGCGCGGTGGCCTAATGGTTAGTGCGCTGGACTCCAGATCGGGCGGTCGGGTTCCGAGCCCTGGCCGGGGCACGGCGTTGTGTTCTTAGGCAAGATATATACTTTACTCTCATAGTGCCTCTCTCCACCCAGGTGTATAAATGGGTACTGGCGAATTTACTGCTGGGGGTAACCCTGCAATGGACTAGCATCCCATCCAGGGGAGAGTAGAAATACTAGCTCCTAGTCGCTTCATGCTACGGAAACCGGGATAAGCTCCGCCTGATGGGCGCCAATTGGCTCGTAAGCAGACTTTACCTTATGGCTTGTTAAGCATAATCACTTAAATTGCTCTTTCTTTTTCTTTGCAGATGCTGTTGTTGAATTATATAAATCAATTACATCTTCAGCTGTATTAATTAATTTACAAATTCAGTCAACTTCATAGCATGATATGGTCTCTTAAATTTAGGTTTAAAACATCATAGTGAAGGAGAAAATAACATCAATCAGCTTCTTGTCGATAAAACAAATTCAAAACATTTAAGGTACTATAAAAAATTTCAGTCAGAGGCAATAATATGTGATAACATGTCTACCCTACTTTTTCCATTAATTGGAATTGAAACCTTGTGCACAGGGATGTAGTTAAAAATTTTGACAGCCGGTATTTTGTACTTGATAGGTGGTTGGGCCGTAGGCCCAGAAGAGGAGCCAAAGGCACCATCCCTCTAGGGGAAATCAAGCTGGGAAAATTAAGCTGACAGCCGGGTATTTTTCCCGCCTCCCAGCTATTATCTACATCCCTTAGTGCATGCTTAACTTGTGACGTGATGATACCGTTTTAATTTGGTGCACTTTGATGTACCAGACGGCATAGTTTAATACTAGACCATTATGCAAATGTAGCACGGCACGAAACGTCGGCTTACACCCATACCTTAAACATCGGTCAAGGGTGGTAAATATCGTCTTTGCCAATTCATTAGCCTTTGATACTTAAATTGCGACAAAGGCTGTCTTTGATTTTGATCAAAGGAAATACCTCTTTGACGTCTTTCAATGGTGTGAGAAAAGTACAGTTAAATGTGACTTTGACTCGTGTCAAAGGTACCTTTGCTTCATGTCGGATCTTTACTAACCTTGATGCGCGTCAAATCCTTGTCAGAGGTGATGTTAAAGGACTTGCTTACCTTTGACACCTGTGTCAAATATATAGTCATCCATTTTTGTCTCACCTTTAATGCGAATCAAAAGTGATCAAAGCCAACTTTTCATGCTGTTTTTGACTTTTGAAAGTCATGCCTGATGATATTTCCTCTATTACAGTCAAACGCATTCAACCGTAGCCACCCAACAAAGTTTTTGACATCTTTTTGACAAGTTTTTGATTACTTTGATGAGTTTTACGGCTTCCGGTTGCTTTAAACTGCAATCAGATGCCTTGAAAAATGGAAGGCGGGGTATCAACCGTTGCATGATTCGTCTTCAAACGTCAGAGTTTGAAAGGGTTTCAAACAACGCTTCACACGAGCGATTATGCCAAGTTCAACTGGCGATAAATAAATTTTTTGCCGACAAAAATTTGGTCAAACTTAACTTTTTGCGCAGGAAATGTTTTCTGGGTTTGTAAAACCAGTTGAAACTGAACGTTTCTCAGATCATTCGTATAAACCGCTGTGCAACCGGAAGCCATCAAACTAATCAAAAACTTGTCGATTCTGGTGGCTACGGTTCAACGCGTTTGACTGTAAACTAAGTTCAGGACAGCTTGTCTCAGCAATATTTGTCAATATCTAAAATAGGAAATAGGTTTATGACCATAATACTGGTCAAGATTAATAGTGCAATATTACAGTAAATATACAATAGTATCATTTTATAAACAAATAATATATTTCTTATGGTTGCCATCAAGAGTCAAAAATATCTTTTAAAGTCAAGTGTCTTTAGAGTATAGTGACTCATTAAGTGTTACAAGATTGAATGTTACTGGTACATGTAGCCTGAGTGTAACATCATAACAGGGCCCGCGCAGCAAGATTTTGACTGGGGGGGCTTAAACGTGAGCCAGCTTCTTTTTTTTTTTTTCGGGGGGGGGGGGGGGGGGGGGGGGGAAGTGGCATGCTACCCTTGGAAAATTTGGGTTTTAGTTACTCTCAGACACCGGAAGGTCTTTCTAAAATTATGCTGCTTAAACGTAGGGTCTGCAAGAGATTACTGCAATTTATTTGCGCTGGCCTTCGAGCTGGCGTTATTTAGATTTGTTACATCGCACCGATGAGTCCCAAAAAGGACGAAACAGCTGTCCCTGCTTTATCGGTTCTGTTCCTGTTGGTGTCTTGCAAAGTTAATTTTACACGTAGTATCAGCCTTGTTGTAATGTCTTTGCAATATTAGTAGATTCAACATTTAGAACCAGACCTATAGATTCACTATCAAATCCTGCTTGAAACAATATAATTTACTCCAACCCAGTACTACTGCCATTAGCCTTTACAAACCTTGAATCCGCCGTTTTCTGCTACATTTCATATATCATATATCAATCAATAGAAATTAACGAATAAAATTTTAGTATAAATTAATTTGTTCAAAGACGCCGAAATTTCTCTTCTGTTATTGCTATGATCTGCAAATTCGTTTGAGATGTCAAAAAGTCATTCTTCATGACTTTCATCATTGTCAGGTTGCTAAGTCTCTCTTGTGTCATTGTTGAGAAAAAATTTCAGTCTTTAGGCGCTAGGGTGCTGAATGATTGTTCACCAGGATTTACCAATATGGAACAAAATCAAAAAAACAGTTTATTACCAGCTTCTGGAAAGGCGTTCAAATGAAATACTTTTAGTAATTGTTCGTTCAATAATAATTATTTTTTACGTTTCTTTCTTTCTTTACTTGTTTATTTACTTAAGTTCTTATTATTTTTTCCTTTTACTGTGAAAAAGTGGGGGGGGGGCTAAAGCCCCCCCAGCCCCTCCCTCTGCGCGGGCCCTGCATAAATGCTTTGAATCTATTTTGTACCTCACTTAAAATTTTGTGATTTGATTGACTGGGTAAAAGCTGAATGCAACGTTAGGGGTTATTTGTGAAAAATGGAAGCATTTTTAGAACTTTTTTATATTCATATTTCAAACACATTTCAATTCAGAGATTGAGGCCAGGGGGTCACAACTGCCTACCCCTTCCTAAGTGGTACCTTAATTGTGTAATGCAACTGTTGCCAAATTTTTCCAATTTAACATGTGTCCAGCCACCTTGTGAATTCCACTTCCTGCCCTCTCTTCTTCCCCCCCCCCCGAAAGGTCCTGCCCCTCTGGTGCTCCCCCTCCCCCGAAAGGTCCTGCCCCTCTGGTGCTCCCCGATCCTGCTCCCTGGTCCTTTCCACCCACTATTCAGCTAAAGTTTTATGTGGTTTCTGAAATACACTGAAGGACATCTTTTAAATGAAATGTGTGCTAAATATACATATACAATGGACATAACTTAAGTAGACAAAATATATTTGTTTTCTGACCTACAAGTAGTCGGGCTTGTCTTAGACTCGTCCAATAACGAAAAAAAATTCCGAAAATGTTTGTTTAACGCCCCTTTCTTGGGTTGGGCCTGTATACGGGGGCTTATTTTCGGATGGAAATTTGCGTTTAAAAAATTTCTAGGTTACTACTTGGATGAGCAACTGTGTCTGGAATTTTTTTGGTGCATTCGAAAATAGCACGTGGTCAAACTCTCTATACATAACCTTACTGAAACCCAAAACAAGCCCAAAAAGCCGTGAGACAAACTGACATTACAGTTCAATGAGAATTCAAAAACGACAAACGAGCTCTCAAAGAGTTGCTTATAATTTTAAAAGTTATGGGCTTATTTCCGGAAAGATTTTTATGTGTCTGATGAATGAAGGGGTGGCTGGGTTCTCTACGGAATTTCATGGGATTTGGAAAATACGATCATCGCAAAAATGCTTGAATGTTTTGTACCTGTTGTGAACGTTGTAGAACTTCACAAGCTGTGTAAGATTCGACAAAATATTATAAGATATTGTAAATGTACACTATCAAGTCTAAATTTATGCATATTACAAGAAGATAAATAGATGACTAAAAAAGTTGTTTACCTCAAGCTCTAAACTGTCTTAATAGACAGCCTTACTAAATCGTCAGCCTTGCTTAACGTTTGCTTAAAAGCTTTTCTTAATTATCTGAATGCCAGAGTTGAAAAAGGAGCAAAAATTTTAAGCCGACAATGTGATGTTGCTTGGTCATTTTGGAATGCTTTCCTCAACAAATCGCGGTTAACTGTATATCTTTTGTAAAGGTTGATTATCTTTTAATACCCCCCCCCCCCTCTATTATGCCCCGCCCACTTTTCCAAGATGGCAAATCGTGACAATTTCTGAGCAAGAAAACAAGGTAACTTTACGCTTTAAAAGCTGTTTGTCCCCCGCATTTACTTCTTATAGTTACTAGTCTTACTATTTTGCGAAAATGTAGTTACTTAACCTGAGCACTGAAACATTTAAAAAAACTCCGCCCTATTTTTGGGTGGAGTAAAGGACCCCAAAAAAGTATAACGGCAACTTCATGGCGATATTCACCAGAGTTAGTCAGATCTACTCGAAGACAATATTTCGGTTTACTTTGTGAGTTCGAGAAATAAAATTGTCAAGAAGGCACTAACTTTATTAAAAATTTCCTTCCATTTTATTATGATTTAAGATTTAGTAGTGCGTTATAGGAAGTATCTTGTAAAGTGCTTTGTTTCTTGTAACGTAATGTAATGTAGTGTTATACTGTATAATGTTTCACTGTGTATTGATTGTTAAATAAAGTGTACTAAAAAAAATTGTCAAGAAGATTATTGTAAATGGAGCCATCAAATTCTATTGTAGATGCGTCGATCAAACCGAGTTCACTGACCTCTGTCCTTTGACCGCTTCCTCTGTGATGTTGTTGTACCTCACTTTCTAGATAGTGAGATCGCCCCAGATGGCTTGAGCATTTATAGAAAGAATACTTTCACTGGACAGTAAAGTAACTTTAATAGTTTTGTCCCCTGCTCACGCAAGACAGCCTGGATAAGATCCCTAATTTTTGGCATCTACTGACCGTATTTGGGCTCCAAATAAGACTGCCAGTTGGCTACGGTTAGACATTGCTTTCTTGCAATGGCTTTCCAAGGCGCATGGCTCATGCACTTCTTAACTCGCTTTAAAGGCCCGTTTACACAGGCGATTTTTGTCGCGCAACTCGATGCAATTTGTGTCGCGCCGAAGTCGCACGAAGTTGCAAGGCCCGTTTACACAGGCGATTTTTGTCGCGCAACTCAATGCAATTTGTGTCGCGCCGAAGTTGCATCAAGTTTCAAACATGTTCGAAACTTGATGCAATTTCGGCGCGACAAAAATTGCATTGAGTTGCGCGACAAAAATCGCCTGTGTAAACGGGCCTTAATTAAGAAATTTGTCTTAAACAAAGAATGCTGCTTCTGACAACACCCACAACAACAGTGAGAAACATACGATCTGGATTAACTTGCCATACATTGGACACAAAGGGGAACATTTGAAGGGCATACGAAGGCTCCACCGATGCATCAGCGTTAAAAACGTTGATTCACCGGACCTGGAAAACACCAGAAAGATTTCTTCCTATACCACCACTAAGAACAAAACACCATTCTTAAACAGATCTGACGTCGTATACCAGCTTACTTGCCCCTCCTGTCAAGCAATTAAGTTACATCGGTAAAACCGAGCGTACATTATACGAACGCACACTTGAACACGCTCGCAATAAAGATAGCTTGTAACTTCGAAACTCCGCGCTTTCTGTTTTTGTCATTGGCCTGATGATGGTTTAAAGGTAAACCAAAATATTGCCTTCGAGTTGATCTGATTTACTCTATATCGTCACGGAGTTGTCGTTATTTGGATAAACGTTTATCCTTTATCTTTTGAAATTGTCGGCTGGCCCTGAATTTTGGGTGTAGGATAATTCAATTCGCCTGGCATTGAAAACTTTTTTCTCCCAAAGCGAGAAGAAGAAAGCTCTGCCTCTAAGTTATAAGGAAAGGGCCTGGTAAAGAGTAGTCCAGTTCCTGATCATGAACTTTCCCTTCCTCGCCCCATATCTCGCGCCTGAGTTCAACCCCTATATAGGGCACGCGAAAGAGAGAGTTCAGGGACTGGACTAGGTAAAGAGCCATATGGCAACTTATTTAGCCAAAGTCTTCGCAAGATTGTTTTACAACTTCTTTTGTTACAAATTGTTTTGAAACTTCTTTGACTTCAAACTGCATTATATAGATAAAAGGGTCCGGAGAGATGATACTTCATGTTTTTTGAGATGACGATATCATTTTCCTCACCTTGTAAATGTACATGATGGGTCTGCATGATTACAAAAAATACTTAGGCCCCATTTACATGGTAAGAGCATGATCCTAGCACTAGGATCATCCTCTTTCTATCTAAAACAGGATTATCCTAGTGTTAGGATCATCCTAGCACTAGGATCATCCGAGCGCGATTTGGTTTCAGCTTTCAATTTGCATGCGAAATGTTGCTTTTGACCCTAGCGCTAGGATCATCCCACCACTCAGATAGGTTGATCCTAGCTCTAGGGCCAAATGCAACCCTTCGCATGTAAACTGAATGCAGAAAACATATCGCGCTCGGATGATCCTAGTATATCATCCTCTTTCCATGTAAATGGGGCCTTTCTGTCCGCGGAACTGCCAATACTTTTCTCTGAGACAAGCGCCGGGGAAATAAGCTTCCTTGAACTACCCTTTATTGAAAAAATCAATAAATCAACCTCCTTGCTTGCTTGATCGGTTTTCGCTTCATATAAAAATTCCAATAGGCAAAATAATTCTATTTTGACTTTACGAAGAGGGATAAATTCGTTCCGTGTGGTTTTTGCACTTTGATTTACACTTCAAAACAAAGATTACTTTTTCCTGCGTACATTCGCACCAGTACTACTAACTCGGATACAAATATATTCACTGATATATTGTAAAACGGAATGTTTTGTAGTTTTTAACGTCTATTTCGCTCTTGCATCACCTAGTGACGGTATATATTAGTCTCATACAGTATAAACAGCAACGTGCGTTGTCGGCTAGTTTGCGACATCGTCTGCACAGAAAGTGATTCAAGCTCACTGACTTTCCTCACGTAATAAACACCGCCATACGCCTAAACTCTAACGTTTATTCAGGATGTTTTCTACATCTAACATCATCAGAAGTTAATATACCGCAAGACACACTCTGTATACACAGCTGAGCGACGCCTTTTTACGTAAATTATCCCGCATTGTTCACTAATGTTTGACGTAATTTGCCCCGTTGTGTTTCACCATTCATTTCAGCGAGTTTAAATCTTTATTAATTTTAAATTACCCTCTGCTCGATCCCTCTGTGGAAACGGGCTGTAAGGTGATCTTCACGAGCGTCGAAAACGCGAATTAAGGTATCGGCTGTTTATCAGCGCTTCAGAGCCACTAGCCTCGAAATTTGATGAAATATTTAAAAATCAATTTAGAGTTGGGTTCACGATGAATAGAAATAAAACTTTTCTTTGTTGAGTTCATTTCTTCAAAATGTTATCTTGCCAAAAATATTCTTAACAGTTACATTTAAAACCAGGGAAAGAGATTAGATTGTTTGTATAATTTATTTTAAAGCGAGCAAATCGGGGCATCTTTAATAAATATTAATACTATCCCTTCAGTTCGGAATGCCTCTAAGCTTTTTTTTGACTTTTCGCGAGGTACTCCGGTTTTTGTAGATTAGTTTAGACTTTTTTGATGCGGTATTTTTGGCTTATAGCTGTCTCTTCGATGTTTCAGTTAACGGTTTAAAAAAGAATTGCATCGCGACTAGTAGTATATATTTACATTAAAGGGAAAATTTAGTTTTGTTATTAGCAAATAAGTCCAAATGATCAGACGAAAAACAAATGATCCTCTGTTCAGCGAATGAAAGGAGTAATTAACCAGCCGAGGATGGTTTTAAAAGGTGGCTTTGTTTGGTATGTTAATGCTACCGAAATCAAACTCTGATCAAAGTCTTTAAAATAGAGTAATGACTATATGGTTTTGTTGGCTGTTTACCCAAGCAATGAGAATCTCTTTATAATCAGCTCAACCTTATCATACAGTAACCCAATTGCTATCGTTTATGGTCATATAACATGTTCGGTTAAAAGCCCTTTTAAGTTTAGGAGGAAATTGAGCTTTACATAAAGGATCGATTTCAAGTGGCTCGGCTGAGATTTCGGCAACGAGTGTGGATTAAAAGGATTTTGAATTGTGTGTTTATTGCAACCTGTTCTTTTGTTTTTCTTGGCAGATAACGCCGAGTAAGGAGATACTGCTCAGGATCAAGTCGATCGTTGTGGACTCGATTTTCAGAGATTCGATATAAAGAAGTGAGTGAGAACCCCATCAAATGCCGCGCTTCCCGTCGATGGCTGTTCAACTCAATTTTTGCGATTTCTGAAATGACTTTTGATTTGTTTGCTTTAGATCCTCAACAAACACACGAGGCAAGGAATAAAAATTTACATTGACGGTCAGTTTAGTTGATCGTCCACATTTTCGTACCGTATTGCCGAACAAAGTTTGACTACAACTGTGTGATTTCGAAGTAGTGTATTAAAAAAAAAATGTTTAATGTTAAAAAGGACTTTTCTTCACTGCGAGTTCAAGGTTTTATATGGAGATGTGAATAAAGATTATTTGAGAAGACAAAGAAAGCGACACGAGACAAGTCTTTTCAAAAAGGTGTTAGCCTGAAGAGTTTTCTTTGAGAATTAAAATTTGATGAGCTGTATGTAAAAAATTAACTTGATAAAACATTAATAAACTGCCCACCGCCAAATCACAATTATTCGGTTTGTTTGAGTGCAGGGATTTGTTTGAAGGCAAGAAATAAACCCTCCTTCACTTTTTGCCAAAAATGCGAAAAATCTGATCGGAATTGTGCATTCTATTTTACAGCAATGATCAAAGTCATCTTAGGACCAATAGCTTTTGCTTCATACTTTTAATGTCATTTGTATTTTACATGATAAAGTAACTACATGTAATATTACTATCCGTAACCACTGTAAGGGTCAAAAAATGTATTGGCAAATACAATTTGTAAGATATTAAATAAGAATGCACAAACTTGATTTACCGACCAGCTTCCTTTATACAAATGTTACTATTGGAAAAAAAAAATTAGCGGTGCAGAACCACAGTTTCGAACAAGTTTATCCCGTATTAATTCTAAAAGGAAATATTTAAGTTTGCTTGCTGCTGTAGAATATTTAGCATTAAATGGGCTTGATTTTCGAAGACTTTTGGAGTTTCAGTAATATATTAAAGAATTCAACTATGATTCGAAATTTGAACAAAAGAACAACTTCTCTAAAGCCAATCAAATGTGACACTTTCCTTGATCTTGCTACCATGGTAACACAATGCTACATTCTGCAGCTCTCGAAATCATTTTTTGTGTCTTTTAACAAAAGGGGAGGTATGAAGCTTTTGACAAGATTGGCCGGTATTGGTCGACGGTTGTCCTTCGCGCCTGCCTCAATTAAGAGCTGCGGGCATTCAACACACAATTGGACAGCTTTGTAAACTCGTCCTCTATATTTGTAGCGAATTTGGTAGTTAATTTAGTTTTTCGAAACGAGTCACAAACGCAACATCGCAATATGGACCTTCTGCGACATCAGTATCATCTATACTCACATCACCATCCGTATCGCCTGTCAGGCATGAGATACGGAGCCGTATCACCTTATCAAGTAGTTACCGTCCCCCGTTGCACTTGCGAGTGCTACTGCGAGAGGAATCGTGTGCAGTTTGTCGATGGTGAAACTCGAAACTTATCTGACTCCGACATGGAAAGAAGACCCAGAGATATGGACGATCTGAAAAACGGTATGTTTCAAGCTCATTTGTTTGTAAGCTTGTTTTCTTGACATTACCAGCGAAAACGCAATATAAGTGTTGACCAACTCCTCGTGAAACAAGTCTTAAACGTGCGTTTTAAAGTTTTAAACATCCGGTTTTATCAACATACAGTATTTAACACGATTTGATCGCTGATTACTGGGTTTATTAGGTCGATTTTGGGCTCAATATCGACCCGTTTATTGGCTTTTCAGTGTGGTTTTGTGAATACGTTGAGACGAGAAACAGCAAAAACTCAGCAGCTCTGATGAATTTCAGTTTTTTTTAGAAAAATCGTTTAAAAGAGCAGTCTCGGCTATGACTGATTTTTTGACGAAAGTGTGTTTTCCTTAGAGTACCTCCTTTCGTTTCATTGAATAGCTCTAGGCAGAGTATAACTGAATCACAGTATTGGGTTTGCGTGGAGAAACTCATTGCAAAAAGAATACCCGAATTACTCCATGCCTCGATTAAACCCAGAACCAATTTTTATTAGTGAAAATTTAAGTATCAATTGTCTTCAAGGCAGAAAAACAGCTGCCTTCTGATGCAGAAGTTAATCTTTTCCTCTTCGATAAGGTTTTGTTTCTGAAATGTTTCGATTTTTAAAAAACAATAGTTCGGTAGACTTCAATAATGAACTCAGATTTCTGATCTCACTTAAGTGCTTTTGTGCAATCTCTTTTCCGGCTCATAAGCGGCTAATTTCAGATAAATTTAATAGCAAATTATTTTTCTTTTCTCCCAATAATGCAAGAAGAGATTTGCGCTTTTAACTATACTTTCGAGCTATTACAAAACTTTTACAGTGATTGATAATTATTCAATTTCGCACTAATATCCAAATTTGAATTATATGTTGGTTTTCGATGCACGGGCGCGTACCCCAAGTGTGTTGACGTTTCTACATTTGTAATAATCACCTTTCTGAATGTATCTTTTCTTCTATGCCAGAATTCCTTCATGAGCTAGTATATTTGGATGGATTATACATCCTCCTGTTTTTCAATGCTAAAATATTGGTTATATTAATGAATTCTTAATATTAACGTATGTAAAATCGATAAAATCCTCAAAGGCAATATTTCAATAAATGAGGTTAATTGTCGCCAATAGATATTTACTTCCCTTCCAAAAAACTGCAATTGTCATGAAGTTGCTTTTAGCTGTAGACGAAATGAATATTCTACTTTTTCAGGGTCTCCATTTTGGTATTTTGCCGAGCGTAGTGGCGTCGAAATCAACTTACATTAATATTTTTGACGAGGGCCTGGCAAAAGTATCAAGTAATTTATTGTACTCATTTTAAATTCGATTTACTGGTTGGGACGCCAGAAAATAAAAGAAGCGAGCGGATATAGCAGAAATCCTTTATTTGATATCAATGTTTTCAAATATGTCAGTCTTTTACAGATCGATTTCGACTTAAAATTCAGCGTAATTAACTTCCAAACGATACCTCGGTAGCATCATCTTTGAACAGCTGTCAGCTTGTGAAAACACGAAGCCCGCGGGGATGATCACTCTTGTTTTGAAGAATACACAAAACCGAGTCTTTATATCAGCCTTGATTCAAAAATTCACACCATCCAAGTATTTCTTAATTGCCTCATTATCGCTATAAATGCGGCCAGCGGGCTCATAAAGGTGTTTCTTTCGATAAATTTACATGATCTACTTATAATGATTGAAATGTCTTCGCAAATTTGGTCATTTGTAGCGGAGAGGTCACATTAGAACGATTAGTTGTGATGACAAAATTTCCGGTTTGAGTGAGGAAACTTTCCGTAAAATCATTTTTCAGTTTCCTCTTTTCTCGGTTATCTGGTTTAAAGTATACTTTTTGTCATAGATAGAAAGGTTTCGCCGCTTGGCGAAATGCGAAAATTCATGCTGCTCGATCGAAGGCCAATCAAGTTTATGAATGGAAATTGATTCGAGATGATACAAATAAAAAAATCAACTATGTTTAACGAGGGTAGCAAAGTTTTTCATTTTTCATAAATGGATTTTCATTTAACTTATAGATTTTTAACTATGCAATTTAGTTTTAATCATTTTCAAACTGTTTTTGTCTGCGATACAAATTGAGCGAGATATTTAATGTCAATCAAGGTTTTAGCCAACCAAAGCCTTACATAGTTATTTATCTTTCCCGCTTGTATTCGTCAATTTATTATTGCGCTATAAAGTCGCAACGAAAAGAAAAAAAAAATAGACAGATTGAATGCTCATTCGATTTTTAGCTCTTTTACTAATCATTTTAAATCGGCTAATTAAACACAAGAAGACCTAGATGTTTTCTAATAATTGACGATTTTTCCCTGTGCGCAGTCCAATAAATGAACAAAGGCTATAGTCGGGATCTTGATTGATTCCTCTATGATATGTTTAATGTCATAATTTTATGGTGACACTTTCAGAGAATGTGTTTTACCACCTTGAATACAGTATTAACACACATGCACAGGTGACGGTGAACATAGCATTTCTGTTGAGCTGTGTAAATTGGAAATGTCCAAACATGTAAATAACGCCCTGCGCTCATTAAACAACGCTTCTGTTGGGAGGGGCTCTTTATGTCCACGAATCGGCTTTTCACAAACAATCTGCACCGATTGATTGACAGCTCGTAAGCCTCACTCCTAAGACTATTCGCTGATTCGCTTTCAGATTTAGTGATGGTCAAATTATCAATATTCTGAAGTCAGCACTAGGTGAAAATAACAAGCTGCATTTAAGCATTTCACTCTCAAGAGAACCCAAGTCTTCCTAAGTTTTATTTAAAAAGTGTTACGGAAACTGCTTATTAGCCTTTTCTTGAATGGTCACACAAAAGGATTTCATAGAAAAACTGCAAATTTAACTCTGTTAGGGAAAGAATTAAAAGTAACTATACCTACAATAAATTATAACTTAGCCCTAACTGTATACAATCGAATTCTTGTCAGTCGCACTTCTCCTAACTTATCGTCAATTAGCAAAATGATCTGAGCTCTACTTACACTAAAACTGTTTGTTTTTGCAGTAGACTTTTGTCACGACAAAACTGGCAGGAGAAACCGAACTACTTACAAGAGATGGCAAATCGATGAACTTGAACGGGCGTTCGCTGTTAATCCATACCCGACCAGCGTGTTTAAGAAGACTCTCGCATTAAGACTGGGTCTCCGAGACTCACGAGTTCAGGTAATAGGCTTTCACAAAGGGTATAGTTTCAAAGTCAGGTATTGGGCGTATGGGCTACAAGGTCACATGAAAGTATTGCTCAATAACTTTAATTTGAATGGTCCAATAGTTTCACCAAGCCATCTTGCACAGCACAATACACAGTGTCACTGATGTGAAAGTACTTCTCGATTCATGCATAGCTTGGGACTTGAAAGTTAGACTACCTTGTATACAGCATAATAAACATCACCACATAAATGTACTCCTCAAAATTTTTCATTTGAATGGTCACACACTTGGGCTTCATTTATAGACACAAAATGAGAGAACCATCTCAAAAGTTAAAACCACGTTAGTGGACATATGGTGTGACTCATTTGAGGGCGACGGCTTTAAAAACACCTTAACTTTCCTCAAACCTGGAGCTTAAGATTTTTAACTAATCAAATCTTATACATCAATCCTTGGCAGGTTTGGTTTCAAAACCGTCGAGCAAAGGCAAAACGAGAAAGGCACGGCTCCACTGAATGTTACAGCAACGATACAGAAGCTGAACTCACGGAAGAAGAGCAATCGTTAGACACAGAACATCCGATTGATGTCGAGGAAAACAAAGAACTGCAACAAGTTGATGTCGAGTGAATCTGTATTCCCCTTTTATTGCACCTTAACAGTCAGGCTGAACTGGATTTGCATTGAACTAAATTCACGTACGTGTCTTGTATATCTTCGCTTTTTCGATAACGAGACCTCTTTCGGCCTGTTTCAGTACGCGAAAAAAATAAAGACTAAACCAACAAACGAGAGGAAAATAAAAACTTCCTCGAAGGAAGCTTAAAAAAACTGCCACAGTCAGCTTCGATACTGCTTTATACACAGTTCAAAGTGCAAGTTTCTTAGCCAAAACTACTGCTAGCCCGTCATAACGTGTTCTATGGCTTATCTATATGTAGAACGGTAGCTTATAGCAGTTCTCTAATGTAGCCAAAAAGAGTGCAGTAGATCGATCAAAGCTTAATGCGGGAAAAAACCTGCGCGCGCCAAATCGCGATTCACAGTTGTCTTGTATCTGATTGGCTGATACTGAAAACAACAAAGTCACAGATGATTGGTCAGATCATGTGTCGCACGTGCGTTTTTTGAGCCAGCCAGTCTCTAGCGCAAACACCATTTGAAGCGCATATAATTCCAAATTATTGTGTTAAGTCCTCGGCATTCCACCTTCTCGACACATTAGGTTTACGAGCTCAGAATACTCTTCCAATGAGAATCAAAAGTGATGTGATGTTTTTTTTCGCTTTGCTTTCCTCGAGCTAATGCTATTTGTATTATAAATGTCAGTATTAGAAGAGAGTTGCTTAGATGTATCATACTGTAAATAGATATAAAAAGAATAAATGAACACATAAAAGAAGTTGCGATGTCTCTGATAAAATTTACCGTACACAAATCCGGAAGCAACCAATCACATGATCCTTCTACTGTCCTGGGCCCAGTTATTCAAAAGGTGGATAACGCTATCCAGGTTTGTTTCGTCAACACTTATCCACTGGATAGTGATTTATCCAGTGTATAGTGTTATCCACCCTTTGAACAACGGGGGCCTGTTATTTAACAATTATTATTCCACCACTGCGCCATTTTACCATATTAGGTACATGACACGTTATAACATTGTAGAACAGGGCAAAAATACGGACGGAAATTGGAGCAACAAGATGGCTGGACTAAACGACCCAAACTTTGACTAATAATGGTGGAATCAGAATAAATTCTTTATTCAATGGTTTAACATATAATACGTGCGGAGATTTTGCTCATTGTTCGTATTTTTCCTCGCCTCTACGGGGCTCGGAGAAATGCTACGCAACTCACAAAATTTCTACGCGTATTATGTGTTAAACCATCGAATAATCTGCGATATCAAGTCACGCCACAGACCCAACATATATTTGTCTCAATATAAGACTCAATATATATTTGTCTAGATTTTACAACGTAAATGCTACAAAATTACAGCAAAGGCTGGAACAGGAAAGTATGTCAAAGAAAAGATTAGACGTTTACCAAAAAAAGAGCGCGAATTTTCCCGCCGAAAACGCAGCTGACACGCCACCCGCGCGTCATTTCTTATCCTCGTGCTCGCAGTTGTCGAAAAACGGCTAAGCTCGTCCTCAAAACAATTCAAAGCCGATAAAATTCGCGCTATTTTTGTCATATTCCACGCTGAAGGACAGATGCTAGCAGAGCATTTTAAGGTAAGAAAATGAAAATTGTAACCTGAGGTAGTCCTTTTAAAAGTGATGAATAACTTAAGATAGGTACAGCTTCCGCAATATCGATTGAGGAGGAAACATCAGTTTGACTCGCCAAAAGTATTTGGTTACTTTTTGAAATGCCAGCGAGTACAATTTTGGCACGCTTCGGGGAAATCACCTCAGTCAGTCTTATTTTGTTCCTTTCATGAGATTTTTGGCTTGACTGCAACTCGGCAAAATACGAACCACACATTGGCCAAACTCGAATGATCAGCGAAATGTACTGAAAATTCCACGTCACTATTGGATGAGAGCCTGTGAAAATTCTGTGAAAACTTCTGAATTAACCTGTGAGAAATCCTGTGAACTCTGTTTTTTTTTTCGCAGAGATTGAAATTTTCAAAACCTGTGACAGGGCACTTTTCACAGGGCCAAAACCTGTTATAGGTTGTGAATTTTGTGAATTTGTGAGTTAGACCATGCAAAATTCACAGATTTTTTCACAGGGCGGTCCTGTCGAACAGAACATTTGCAGGTTTTTTTTTCAGAGGGTTTTGATAGTGGTTCTCATCCAAGAGGGCGATTAGGGCTTACTTATGTTAAGTTATATACTTACAACAGGCTTTTGGATAGTAATGCTCCTGATAACGTAGCACTTATTTACACCATCATTAAAACTGGCTAAACAAAGTTTGACAATCAGTTCCAGAAAAACAAAAGGGTGAATATTGTGACTGTATTCATGCAGCTCGAAGTGCAACCTTCGAGTTAACTAGTATGACCATTGATGACAATTTCTGGGGAGCCCTGAATTTTCAGCAATGCTCATACGCAAAACGGTTCACATGTAAACCATGTTTAAAATGTTCAAGCTTTGGTGTGAATAGTGTATAATCCCTTAACCATAACAAAACTTGGACAACGTTCTTCCAATCCTAAGCTACTTAACTGCAAGGTTTAACAGCTAACTACTCCGAACTCATCCCCATGGATTATTTTAATGTTTATTTCCTCTATTTCTTTATTATCATCACGTGCAGTGATATTTTTTTAATAAACTTTTAGCAAACAAAACAAAACAACATTTACAGGATCAAGTTAGATCTACATACATCTACAAAAAAGTCGTAGCGTTGCTTTACATGCTTTTTGTTACAGTAGCACGAAACTATACATTTAGAACAATAAATAACAAAAAAGAAAAAGTGGGTTCAATGCGAGTCCACACACAGAGTAAAATGAAAGGAAGAACTGAGAAAAAATACTGAAATAAATAAGAATAATAGAAAAAAAGATACAGTACCTTAAGATATTTTGATTAAATGAAAATTTCAAATAAATAAAAATTTCAAGACAAATTTGAGACTTCGAACTACTTTTTTCGATAGAGATTTTATCTTTAAGAAAGGCTAGGAAGGCTTCGAAAAAGAGGTGTTGTTCATCTCTCGAGACAGTGTTACTGTAAATGTAACATTTCGCGATTAGTTAACAGAAGTTTAAAAACCATGTTGTAAAGTTATTTGTAAAACCATAGATAATATTTTCTTCATGAAGCTCAATGGAATCGTCATTTTTGACGTTCCACCAAGAAAAAAAGTATTCCAGAAAGTCTTTACGTTCGAACAAGAAACAAATAGGTGTTGTAAGGTTTTGTGCGCATAAGTGGCATTTGTCGTGTTCCTTGATTTTATCTCTGTAAAGGGTTGAATTCGTTGGTAGAATGTGGTGAATGATTTTGAACTGAAATATAACAAGTCGTGTGTTTTAAGTTACTTTAAAAGGAATATCGTAGATGGTGCGTATTGTGTCATCGTCCAGAAACACTAACACTACGGTTAGAGCTTTTAAAAACTCCGGCGTCCAAATTAAGGCAAGCGCGCATTCCGAAATAAGCAAACAAATCGTTGACTTCCGTCTGCGTCGGGAGACAATGGAATATGCGCCATAAATTCAGTCTCTTGTGGAATTACAGTGCTGTGGTAGTACTGTCCTATCCTGGAAAGGCGGATCCTGTTGCAATTCCTGTAAACAAGTGTGCGCCTTGGCTGTACGGCTGCTGATGCTGCCCTCTGCCGTCTGCTCCCTCTTCCTTCCTTGCACTGCTTCTCTCTTTAATATCCTCACGTTCCTCAGCACACCTGCCTGACGGTCACAAGCAAATGGCCCTGCTCTTAATGTAAAACCAGTAAAACTTGTAAAACAGCGGTAACCATGGCAACCAGTCTTGATATCCGAATGCGTGCAGGTTCTATAAGCAACTGATTAGTACATTTCAATCGTCTTGCTTACTGGTATGCATTTGGCGATGTTGGACTCAAAATCTCATGTTACTGCAACAAAAATAGTACAAGCAAAGTCATATATCTCCTCAACTTGACCGTGGCGTCGACCCCTTCAAAAAACGATGCCTTTGAAGTTGTTGCGAAATGTAAATATTTGTCGTTGTACGTCTGACCTGTTAAGCTAAACCATAAACTACTACCCCACCAAGAGATGTTCATTATTTTGACTGCACTGCACGAAGGACAAAACATTGACAAGCAGTCATGGGGTCCTTGCATTTTGTTAATCACCAAGATTCGAAAGGCCACATTAAAAGAAACATAAGCCTCTTGGTGTGCATTTAAAGGGATGAAACATGGGGTGATTAAAAGTTAATAAAATAATTCGCATATGGAGGAAATTGAACGAAAAAAAAAAAACACTGTACCTCTGTTGTCAATTTACTCATTAAAGTCGGTTGAATCCACCAAACGAATATTAAAATTAAACAAAACTATTCAGTGTAATGATGATGATAGACTTGAAATTTGAGAAAACAACGTTAAATTCTTTTTTTTATAAGAACGGTCTGGTTTTGAATGCCCCCGGCGAGAATCGCTTGGTTGGAAATATTTGATCAAGAGATCAGTAATGAATATGGGTCACCCACTGCAGTCAGTCCGCCTTGTCAGGTTCTATGTTTAACATTTGCAAAATCTTAAATAAACCTCCCATGACGGAAATTCCTCACCCTCGTGGAGATCACCTGAGCTTATTTCCCTTCTTTAGGGAACTTACCGGCCAGCACTACAAAGTTAATTGGGAAGGAAGATGCGCGCTGGGTGAATGAACTGCCGCTGGGAACAGGCGGATGCGTTTGAGAGGGTGTAAAGTGTTTCTGATTTATTTTGTAACCTTAATATTGCACGAAGTGTTCTAAAAATAACGAAACATACCAAAGAACTAGAGGTATGAGCTTAATTTTGAGCAATTAAATGCTTTTATTAAAGTGCCTTATGAATTTTAATAAGATTTAAATATTCCAAGCTGAATTGGAAAGAAAATGTTATTTATAAGTTCAAGATTAGTCGCCATTCGGTTATTCGGTTTTTTTCTCCCTCTCTCTGCGTAGTCGAAAACTTGAATATTTCGACAAATAAGCAAAGATTTCGTTCAGGTTAAATTACTTGCGAGTAGGCACAACAAGTAGATTGTTCAATGAAAGGATAGCTTCAGTTAGAAACTCACTGGTCTGGGACGGGCGTGTATGGCAACAGTCGGTATAGAATTCCACAATATTTAGCTTTAGTCATCTTACCATACAACTCACAACATTTCCCTCGGCGAAACTCAGTTATTTTTTTCAATACAGCAGCTTTTAAAGTTTGAAAGGCGAAGAAAATGTGCCAACTTTATCAATATCAGTGTCAGCAGTTTGTGCTAAAGTATGATTGTTCACGATGAGCGGCTCTTGAACCATCCCCTTAAGCAGTAAAATTTGAGATACAGATATATCAAATGTTTTTTATCGTCTTATTCGAAAATTTGATGTTGTCATATCGAACCTTTATGACTTATACTCCCAGACTGAAATCTTTCATTCGGATATTCAAAACATTAAAGACATTAAACTGAGAAAGCGAACGATGTAATCTTTGCTGAAAGCTATAGGACATAAATTGGATTGGCAAGTTTTATCACGCTATAAACCTCTTGGCACCTCATACAAAGAACGCTTGATGTAAGTATATTTGCAGATTGTGGTGAAAAAACCAGAAGCGGTATCAAGTGACCTTTCATTTCTGGCTGTTTCGAAGGATCGACTTTTAAAATGCCGATGGAGTGCATTGCGTTTTGGCCCGGCATGTGGCCATTGACTTAATAGACGGGATTAATCCCATTCTTTGCATATTAAACCGATGAAAAGTTAAGTCAATTAATGGCATCCCCGCCTGATCAACGCTATTGAATCAATCGAATTACGATATTACATTCCCTGCCAAATGCCAAAAAGGGGTCACTCAAACGACATTTAGCATGATCGAGGTTAGAAAATATTCCACGGCGTCATGTGCAGTTTGTGGATAAACAACACCGTACAAGTCAATCATCGCATTTGCGTGCGATTCCAGACTTTTTAGAACGTTCGATGAATAAAGTTTTTAATTAACTCGTCGGATTTTCACCTTTTTGACCCTTCATTCCCCCAGTTAAAACTGATGCAGGTGTAAATTTCACACCCCAGAATAGTGCGTAGCGCTAAGAAATAAATTTATCAGACCTGGAAAAGAGCATGAATTGAAATTCACCCTTATAGCCCGTTATGTCATGAAATAACCGTTAGGTATCTTTATAAAGCCCTCCGTTGGTTTGACTATTTAACACATTGAAAAGCGACTTTCTGTGTAAGTCATTATAATAAAGGTTTACGGTATTTTTATAATAAAAAAAAGATCTCCCATGTGTTGCAAATTAAACCCTTATATTAATACTTCTGAAAATCCCCGATGTTTTTGGTTGATTGATAAGCACATGCTAGATTTATTTACTTTTTAGGAATGAAACAGCAAGGAAAACGCACAGAATACCGCCTAAATTGTTTTTGAAAATCTTTTTCTTTCTAGCATTAAGGGTTTCAATCTCCTGGAGATGCACACTTAATGCCCTCGGCAGTTAATTAGGTTTTCAATCTAAACAGAATTTGGACATGATTCGTTTACTGTACTTAAAACCTCATGCTGTGAGCAGTTCACGGTCAGCACTTCAGAGAAAAACGTCTTGAAAAGAACTACAAGTTGATACAGTCTGAGTGAGGGTAAACCGTAAAACCCATATGAAAACGGAATTGGTGTTGACTGTATTAATATCAAATGAAATAGAATGTACCATAACTCAGAAGAAATTTGAGTAATAAGTATATAAAAAAATAAAAGATAGACACGAAAAGGCGTATTCGTCTGGTGGGACCGCAAACTGTTTACCATATTCTCAAATCAGTGGAAAAGAGAATTTTTAGCACGGTCGAGATTTCTGTTGTAGAAAAATTTATTTCTGTAATTTGAAAAAAAAATTAAAGAAGAGAAAAATTTATTTCATTTCGCGAACGCATGTGATCTAGCCGATGATTCCAGGTTAAAATCAGTGGAAAGTAATCCGTTTATTAGATTCCAACTGATCAGGAAGTTCTGTTGACAGCTGGTTGTCGACTCCAAATTCTCGCTAATCAGTTCAGACAGGTCTTGTTTCTCCAAGTTTCAGCAGTTCATTTTTCAGACTGTAGATTTTCGGGGCATTAATCTTTCTCTTTTCAGCCTGTTTCAGTAGCATCTTTAACGCTGTCATGTTCAACATTCAGGTCACTCGAAAAAACAACATCGATTTATCACTTTGGACACACGTTGTTCAATTGCCAGAAACAATCGATGTCAAGGAGTTCGTGTGACCTCGCTATAGTTAGCTAGCCTCGCGGGCACAATTTCAGTCAAGAAGGCTTTGTTGCGCGCAATCCATGGGTCCTACAGAAAAAATATGCGTAGAAGTATGCACGAACGATAATTGCTAAATAATATTTTAACGGAAATAGGCAGGCTGCGAAACCAAGTTAAATGTAAAAAAGTCAGTGTAAAGATTCCGAAATCTACAGACTTAAGTTCTGGAAAGAGGCCATTTATTGTTTTGCGCATTGTTAAAATGGATTTGATTAAAAACGGGGGTAAATTGGGACGGGCTCAAAAGAGTCTAGAATATCACTGGGAAGTTGACCCCTTGATGATGGTCTGTTATTTGCTTTTTTTTCCAGAGGGATATAGATATTTAGCGGCGTAAGACACCTTTCTCGGGTTGAAGACGAAATGCTTATATGCAAATGTTCCTAACCAATGAAGCTGTATACATGGATAATGTAAGTTTGCCACTTTCGTTTCAATGGCTTTCAAGAGGCACTGTTTGTTACGCATTTTGAAATTAATCTTGTGTTTGCAACTGTGTTAGATCTTCCAACAAAGCACACACGACAAGGGCAGAGGCCGAGCAACTTCCCTAAATCATAGATCATTTCAAAAATAGCTTCCTTTCTTCATAAAACAATTCCTAACATAACTGATTGCATATTGGATTGCGGCCGCACGCGAACCACACCTTCGGTTTCTAAGTTTAGCAAGTCGGGCATTCAATTAGAGGAACGGTTTTCAAATTAATTTTGGCTGCGAAAAAGCTTTTATATTACGACTAAGCTGTTTGTTTTATTAAAGTAAAGTTCATTTTAAAACTGTTCAAATTGGCGAAATAAGCGTCAACAGAAAGTTTGTCTTCTGACTTGATAATTTCTAATGTATAGAAAATCCAGTACTGAAGACTCAACTTATGCTTTGTTCCAAGGATCGAAACTAAAACTACCTACAATCTGTTAAAATGATATCAACTTTTTTTTCAGCCACTAGTATTTTAAAGTCCATTGAGTTTGATCAGCCCGAAAAACTGTAAGTGCAGTTTAGGTCAAACATCCATTTGATAAAGATGTCTGCTTTTTGTCACAAGAGGCCGTTGATAGGGATGTACCCCCAGTAGTTAGTTTTCCCCGGTTGATGCAAAATTTTCCGGCATTTCCTTTTACTTTGTAGCTTATAATTTGTGGGTTAGTTCTTTTCGTTACAGTATACTGTAAGTAAGTGCACGAAATTAAACCGGCGTTGGTCTTCAGTTTTGTTTTCTCGTTCGATCTGTCGTGCAACAACGATACTTATTTCATAAGGAGTTGATCCCAGGATGGACCAATGTCGTGATTTGATTGAGGTATGGCAGTATAATTAGGGTTGGTTACCATATCATTGCTGGCGATTTGCGCCCACTGGCCTCCTAGATTTTTTGTACCATGTCTCTTCACTGAAAGCCAGAATGCAAGCAAAGACATATGCACGGAATCCTATTCCATCTGGCCTGTCCAGTTTTCAAACCTCTTCAGTTGCAATCGAGCGTTCGCTGACAGTTATTTCGAAATCCTCTTTTAGAGCCCTATTTTAACGAACTTTGGCTAATCGCATCGTGATTCTTCTAAAATTTTGTTTAAGCGCCTTTTTGATAAAACCTCCCCATCCGCAAAATACGAATCCTAGAGCTGTTGCATGTAATGCACTTGATTGCATCTATTTTATTTCTGAATACAGTATTTTAGCGTCGATTTAAACAGACATATCTATTTTGTCATTTCTGTCTAT
Organism: Meandrina meandrites; assembly: GCA_963693305.1. Lineage (NCBI taxonomy): Eukaryota > Metazoa > Cnidaria > Anthozoa > Scleractinia > Meandrinidae > Meandrina > Meandrina meandrites. Next base: position 14,407,884 of record OY855912.1, on the reverse strand, counting down.
AATTCAATCAATGGTTTATGATGTGAAAGCCAAGCCGACGTCGAGTCGTGCTTGTGCAGTTCTTATTAAACGGCAAAAAGTTCTAAGGTCACAAGAGTTAATTTCATGGATTGAATACTATCACGAAATCTTGGACTTGCATGGTTTAGGTGAGTAGTCAGTATTGTTCATCAGGTTCTTTATACTTTTTATTTTTTTCTGTCATAAGTCCTTTATTACTAAAGCATTATTGTGATAGTCTAATGGTGTGGTTGTTGCTAATATGAACTAATAATGCTAGCTCAAGTTTATCAGCTCTACACGGATTCAGTCTCTACCTTTATTAGCAAATCGATGCTTTAGTTATGTGGATAAATGTCTATTGTCTTATTTTTAATGTAGTGTTACATCGAGCCATTTCAGCAGTGGTATAACTAAGGATTTGCAATCTCGTATCGTGGTATTTGGTGTAAAGATAAACCAATTTATTATTGTCTCTAATTAAGATAACATTGTTCAATCCGACTTCTATGTATAAGCTGATTTCATTCAACTAATGCGATACATGAACTCAACTGTATCAAGAAAACGATTAATCATTCATTACAGTCTGGATGCATAGGCTGATTAGTGAATACCACAGTTTATACTAAGGGCAATCAGAGAATCAGATCTTCAGATAAAAAATATAATCTATAATCCGAGCAACTTTTTAATCCTTTGCGTACCAACTGGCCATATATTAAACGAAATATTGGTAACTACAGCCTGTATAGCTGAAAGGAGAGACGCGCGATTCTTCCCCGATACCTTCTAGCTACAATGGACGAATACGTTTAGCTTCGTTTTCATATCGTCTCAGTTATAAACCTGCCATTAAACTATATTATCAGTGATGTTGTAAGACCTCGTGCTTGTTTTAAAAGCTAACATCAAAACCCATCCGATCTTTTTAATTTCCAAGCTGCTTGACCCGATTTGATTTGGATGGCTATCTACGTTTGGACTGGACTGATTCCTCTGGTCGAATACTGTATGACAATTTTTCCGACTTCTGATTTTTTTTTTTCATCTACACACAACTTAGCAGCTTAAATTAGATTTACAATTGCCTTTTTCAGTATATTTTATTCCTCGAGCTGCAACTTTCAGGGTTGATGCGAAGAAGTTAGAACAAAATTCACCTGCAATGTTGTGCAAAAAACTGTTCCACCATGCAAAGTTGGTACAAGAATAAATACCGGCATTTTCAGTGATGTGTAGTCTTTGTTGAGGTATGACGAATAGAGCTCCTTCGTTACATGTCTATATTTATTATTCACAGTGATGTTATATTTTCACAGTTCTTGTGGTTTATTTGTTGATTCTCAGTGTTATTTGGCACAGTCAAAAGACACGCGAAGACTTCCTAGTATATCAAAAACCCAGTCTTCCTTCTCTCATCTCAGTGGTACATTTTAGGAGCATCTCTTAATGAACTGAACAGCTTCCAACAAAGATATTATATATAATATATAAAAGCTCGTCCAACTATATTTTCAGAGTGTAATAAAATAAGTTAATAGTATCAGGGTCTATTTGTACTATTATATTGGCGATATTTACTGCAATATGTGTACATTAGTTGACATTGGAATCTTTTGTATGAGTACATTAGTTAATATTGGATTCTTCATCATAAGGAGAGGTCCTGCATGCAGGTAACTTATGGTGCTCTACGAGCCGTACTGCAATATACAGCTACATTAGTTTAATATTGGAATCTTTTGTATAAGTACATTAGTTATATTTGAATCTTTATCATCAGGAGAACTTCTATACTACTCATTGCATGCAGGTAACTTATCGTGTTCTGCGAGCCTTATAAGCACAGAGGTCATTGTCATGACACACCAATAAATTCGTGTTTGGGAAAATGAAGTCTCCCTAAAAATCTTACCGAATGCACAGGCCATGTGAAGAGAGTAGGACTCAGTGGTTTTGACGTTGGTCCTTTTATTTGTACAGAATCCTGTCTCACTTACGTTGTCGAACAGACAGGTGATCGGAAAAGAGGACGTCACGGACAAGGGAATATTGTCTAGATCAAAGTACCATGTAAAAACTCTCCAAAACTAAATATTGAAGCTTGGCAATTATTACGAAGCATTGATACTTCGAGTTTGGGGCCAGATGATCAAGATTTCTGCTTAATATTATTTGAAAAAAGCACCACGAATATAGTTATTACAATGGCCTCTCAGTCAAAATCTAACAGTGGACTCCAGCCATTCTGTAGGGCCTAGGGTGTGGCTGTACATAGCAGAGTTATATCTCGGTGGGAGGAAGGGGAGGAAGGGAGAAAGAATTTGGGAAGCTCCTCAGAGTTTTGAATAGAGATGCACCTTCTCGAAAGCATACCGTACATTTCGAAATATATGTTCCGTAAATTTCTTTCAAATGGTATAACCTCTAAATTTCTTACTGTTACCCTTGTTATTCGTCTAAAGCGGGCTTCTTCGCGGGTTTATAGTATTCAATCCAAATAATGCTTCTGCTTTCTCTCAAGCTATCAGTGAAATAGATAAGCTTAGCTCCCAGGGAAGTATCCCCGCCCCTCCCCCATGAAAATAACATGTACTTAATTGAACTACATTGTTCTTGCAGAGCTAGAATTCGAATTCGCTAAACCAAGGCAGCATCTACAGATCAAGAAAACAGTAATGGGTGCACAACCGTCATGCGTGGCCAAACAGAAACGTTTCATCCACAGCGGGAATTCAACTCGTAAGGGAATTATTTTTATCGCTAAAGAAAATTTGAGTTGTCTAAATCACATTGAAGTAATGGCATACTATCGAATTCAAAGACAAGAGATTTAGAAGAAGATAATCTCGCTCAGACGCTAAGGAAATCCCTTGTTTTAATAGAAAGAAGTAAAGATTAAACCATTTTTAATAAAAAAAAAAAAACACGCGCACGTTCCATGCAAGACTGAAAAACTAGGAAAAATGGGATCATTATAGAAGGAAACTGAGTTGATAGTTAATAGTTTACGAACAGCAACCCCGCAGAAAAGAATCTTTCAAGAGTCGAGAATCACAAGCCAGACGATCTGTCCTAATTGAATTTCCTGGCATCAAACTGGATGATCTGGCTGTTATTCTCGCTGACAATAATAAACCACTCCAGACCACTATAGAACGCCTGAACTTTCGATTGAATTCCGCTTGCCCCACGTCACCCAACCATATCCTTCTTCTATATCTACATCGCGCCTCTCTTAAAACTGCAGCAAATAAGATTAAAGTGTTAGCTCGCCAGCGTCAGTCCTCCAAAAGGTGATCTTCTTAGAAAGCGTAAATTAAATCATTTTCAGACGGAGCGACAGCAGGGCGTGTGTGGTCTCAAGTTTTAAATCTTTCAGATCGTAGAAGCGATATGGAAAATATTCTACTAATTTCATTGTGCAAGTGTTTGTTAAATCCAGATGCGAGCAGTGATTTCTCATCTCCTAGATATGCCACTGAGCACGACAACATAAGAGCTTCGAGCATGGCTCTTGAAAAAGAGCTTGCACTTCGCGTTTATTCTATCATCGCAGATGAATAGTGGATAAGACTTTGATTTATCACTGTTACGCTTTTAAGCTAGAACAAGCAATAACCAACACCATCAAACTCCCAAATCCGTGTAATGAAACTTTATCAAAATGCGCGTCACAACTGGTACACTATCTTACAGTAATATTAAAGCGCGCTTAGCTTGCTAATCTCTCTTTACCAATTGTAATCATACCCTGCCAAATTGTTTACCCAACAGCTAAGCGCGTAGCATAAACAGCCCGAATCGCAAACAATTACCAATTAGCCCGCGAAGTAGACAATCGTGCTGCAGCGCGGCTCCGGTCGCTGATGTGTCGAGTGATATTTGTGGCGTCGGGACGTTAGCTTATCAGCTCTAATTACTTTAGACGTAATTAGATAATTAGACAGCTGACTTGACGGCTTGTTAGTCATCTCTGCCTTCCAGTGGCAATGGTCTAGGGTTTCTGTTAACAACTAGCACTGCTTTCCTAACGAGGCGCCTAAAGCTTCGGCGTGTAATCAATCCTTCCTTTCTGACGGAAACGAGCGCGCGCGTTTTTATAAAAGCGCACTTCGGGAGCGCTACCACATTCATTTCAGCGGCGGCTTCCACGGGAGCGAGAGAGGGATTATGAATTTTCATCCTCCAACGTTTAATCTCATGTTGTCTGAAGGCGAATCCTATGCGCACGCAGCTGGGGGAAATGTTCGCTACTCGTGCGCGACAAATGGTGGATCAGATGCAAATTTATTCCATTACCCGGTTACTCTTGGTAGTTTAGCAGACTTGAGTTCGGACTCCGAAGTCGAGATAATCGAAGCCATAGGTATGCATATTTTGTTTGTGCTAACTTTGCGTGTGATAGTGCTGTACATACGCGCTCTCGCAGCATCTCTTGCATATCACGGAGTGTAACACATTTAATGAGTAAATCTCTTTCTGTTCCTCTTTTTGCTGCGATACGATGCCATCCTGCAGAAATTCCTATTTTACCCAAGAAGCGAAGGAGCAGGACGAACTTCGACGCTTGGCAACTCGGAGAGCTGGAGAAGGTTTTTCGGAGAACGCAGTATCCAGACGTTTTCACGAGGGAAGCACTGGCCCTGAAGCTCGACCTGCTTGAATCAAGAGTCCAAGTAAGCAAAAATATCTCTGAAATAACTCGCACTACTTGCTGTACTATTGTTACATAGCTCATGTATTGTTATTGTGCATGCAATTGTGGCTGCGGGAAAACAGGAACGTGATAGTACTTCAGAATTCAACCTTAAATTTCGATCCGTTTTGAGACCCTGGTCGCCTTTTCAGCTTTTTAGTCGAAAAATGACGAGCTGTAGAAGTCTTTGGCTACCTTTTAGTGAGAATACAAAGTTCGTACAATACAATTCGGAACAGATGCCTGGCCGATAATTCTCTTAACACGTTTCGCAGGCTGCCCAAGTTAGTTTTCACACTAGTCAACCGAACGAAGAACAGACTTTTTCGCTTTGAGCAAAACTCGAAGATTTTTTCGATCTAAAAACGCGCAATTTCCTCAAAAGAATACTCGGAATCGATGAATTAGTCATTTTCCATTTTTGTTCAGTTCGTAATAATCCGATAAGTTAAGCGTAAGAAAGTTTTAGAACAGAAGGTTGATTTATGGTTGGGAACGAAGCGGACACCCAACCGTGTTGGTTCCTGTCGTGTTCCTAGATTTACACACCTAATTAAATTTAGCCAGTTGTTGCGAACCACTTTTTGTCAATAGGCGATTAAATAATTCCTCTATTTTCCCATACAAAGACAGTGTTCTACCACAATTGCACTCCACATTTCCGCCAAGTGCTTGCAGTGGAGTTTTGAATAAGCAATGGAAGCCATTTTGTGATAGCGTTTCTGTTATCGCACAGTGCTCGTAATGGCGAAAATTGTACTGGCGACTTTGAGTCGCCAACAGTTTCCGTTTTACGCGTCCGAGACATGGCTTCGTGCAGAGATTTTGTCTCGTTTTACCCGAAATTTCAAGGTATATCTCAGTGGAAAGCTATTGCGAAAGTAATCAGATCGATAAAGCACCTTGCTTTAGACACGTAAATGTGAGTTTTATTTGTTTCTCAGTTCAAGGTGTGAGATTTAGAAGTATAGGTGTCGAGATGGATGAGAGTTTAAACCAGTTCCCACCTTGCCTGCTAATCAATAAATAATATTGCCTGTCGGACGTTTAGCTGTTTAAATTGTGCTAAGCGTTTCTAAAGTTTGGTTTTGTGGGGTGCCTTTTGGTTATAAAGGAATGTTTTGAGAGCGCGCTGCGCTGGTTGGGAATCCGGCGCTTCGTTCATCTCCTTTAACGCCTTTAAACGGTGTTAAAACGTTCATTGTTAAGCACTCTTTAGAAGCTCTAATTGACTAAGAAACCACACTACCCCGATGATTAATGTTGCTGCCGGTTTTCAAATATTTCTTAACCGTCCAACTTAACAAGAATGCAAGCAAATTGTAATCAATAGTTAGCAGTTCACGCTTAAAGTACAGTATTTCTTGTGCAAAACACATCAAAGCTGGCAGAGAGAAAAAATTTATTTCAGAAAACCATAGTGGGATAATATTTCTCTGCAAATAGCTCCTTTGATGCGAATTACTTCCTCAGTTTAACCTTGTAGTTTTTTGCTTGTCAAAGCATAATAAATTACTCTGAGTAAGGTCACGATTGATTAATGTTCTGTAGAAAGAGGAAGCCATTTCCTTTATCTTCTCGAGCTCATGCTAATTCTTGGCGTTTTGTTTAAACGCATGGCTACATTATTTGGGAGAAGTGGCTTATGTAGTATACAGTTTACTGCCAAAAGATTTATAGAAGTTGATTTCTACACTTGGATGTGTAAACATGATGTTTGAAGCGATGAAAACGTTTGGCCGTTTTGTTTACATACGTTGTAAAGCTATAAGTCGGTCTCGTGGGTTGAATTAGAGACCCGGGTTATAAATTTAAGTCCTTTAAAAAATGATTTATGGTTGAGCTGTCTTTAGATAAAATAAATCAAGAATTAAGTCAAATGTTTCTATTCTTGTTCCTGTCGTGATTGGACCAATTTTTGGTCTTTGTACGACATTACGTTGGCTTTTACACTAAAATGTTCTGCTTTGAAACATTTCAGGTTTGGTTTCAAAACCGGAGAGCAAAACTACGAAGAGAAGAGAAAACCAAAGCGAGACCTGGCAGGAGAGAGAAAAGTGAGGTTGAAAAAACTGCTGTGACTTTGAAAATTCTCGAGGTGTTCGACAGGGCTTCAGAGAAGAATTCAGAGGAAACTGATCCTCCCTCACCACCGAGTGTGGAGAACAATGCACAGCCATCGCTCTCATCAAACTCTTTTAGCATCGAGAGCATTCTGTCACGAAAAGACCCTCCACATCAACATATTGAAAAACAAGTCACTGTTTCCCAAAATATCGGTAAAAGCTTTCGAATTGAACAACTCATTGATGCGACTAAAGAAATGAAGGATAGAGTGACTGACAAGAATGGTTCTATTACCCGCTCAAGGGAGCCTGCATGTGTTGCAACTACACTGTCAAATACTACTTTATGTAAAACAACCATCTCTGAAAGAAGAGAATCGGAAAAAGAAAAAGTCAACTGCGACAAGAATGACATTTCGGATGAAAAAGCTACAGTCCTAGCACCATTTTATGTTCCAATGGCAAGACATTGTGGTTCGTATCAGGGTATACCCGAAAGATACGTCCACACCGAAAATGTGTCACCTTACAATGCTGAAATGTTTGAAAACTTTCGTAGTTCTAGTATCTTGCGATTGAGAACGAAAGCAGAGGAACATTCGAAGCAACTTCGAGTTTCTTATGTTAGCTAACTTGACTGACCTTGAAGAAAACAAACAGCAATCTTCAATTGCATTGTTTTAACGTGTGACTTTTGTCATGAATGTTTTTTTTTTCTGTTCCAAAATCGTTTTGGTTTCTTACAATCCCAGTATTTAAATACATTTTGTCGTGTACTGTATGCTTGCTCACGTTTTTTTATGCAACAGCAATGAATCTTAAAATCCATTGTAAGTTTTTACAATCAATATATTCCCATTCTTTGTACAAAGCTCTTCTTTCTAGGGACTTCAATTCGCTTTTCAGTTTAGTTTTCCTCGAGAAAAAGTCATTATTTATATATTTTTTGTGCCGCCCATTTAGAATTGATGCCGTAGTTTATTTGATCCAATTATGCCGCATTCCTCATGTTCAATTTCTACTCAACTCGTATCTATCTGTACAGATGGAATTCCTCTGACATTTGATAACTACAAGTGATAAATTATCTTTTTTCGTGGCTTCGTACTTGTCAATAACTGTCTCGTTAGGGACTGCTAAATACCGATAGATGATCGTATATTGTTAGGATACTAAATCCTCCCACTTTTTTGTAACCAACCTTCTGCTATCCCAAACCCTAACAACCCTAACAATTCTCCTTCAAACTCACCCAGTAGCAAAAAAATACATTTCGTAAAGAAAAATTCATCAAAGATATTCAGTTATTATTTGTGAAGGACCATGTTTACATTTAGTAAAACTGTAACAGATACCTCAACTGTCTTTGAGATATTTTCAAGAAGCATTTAAAGATAAACCAGCTTTGTTATTTTGCTTTGGTTTATTTATTTTTCTTACCATGATTATCTCTGCTGATTAGAAAAGGATTTCACTTCATGCGTGTTTCGTCTTGAACATCAAACAGGGAACCCTTCATTTTCAAACAAAGCGTGCACGCAAGTTGAATATCTGTGTTTTGTTGTGACGGTTTTCTAAATTCAGTGAAAAGATGCTTAAAAGCAGTGAAAGATAGGTGTGATGGAAAACAGCGACCTTTCTTTATTTATACAGAAAATGATCCCATTTTACTCAACAGTTTATATATCTCATAACAATTCTGTGGCCACTAGAGGTTATCAGAAACCGCAACTTTAGGTTAGTTCTGTACTCGCCGAAAAAAATGCTTATGATACACCGTAATCCTGACAATAGTCTGTTAGATGACATACTTTGGCTAGCATCCAGATCTGTAGATTAACAGATTTACAAGTCACCATTAATGGTTTAATAACGATATTTCTTGAACATACTTTTAAGCAAAATAAAATGATGATGTATGCACGTATAAAATGATCGAACATCGGAGAATGCGTGCAAGCCATCAAAAAGACCAAGTGGAAACCGAAATGAGTTCAAAATTAAGCCAGGAAATCTTTAACAAAGGGAAATTCAACTGGAAATTGGGTTAAAATCGTGGATTCTTCTACGCCACGCCCCAACTTCTGGTATATTGAAGATTTTATCAACAGTTTAAACACCGACAATGTGTGTCGTTTCCTTCCCCTGTTAACTATGACTAATTTGACAGTTAAAGAAGTCCAAGCATTTAGAGAACGCCAAATTCGCGCAAAGTGGTTAAATTGATTAAAAATAACAATCTTCGCATACAGCGAGTTGCCTGTAGCCATCTATACATGGAAAGCTTCTTCAGGTTTTATAACTTTCGACTCGAAATATTTTAATACGCTCGTTTGCGAACGGATTCATTTGATTAATCTCTCATAGCATCATGATACATGTACTGTATTACCTTTCTTCAGTATTAGCCAAAGCAATTCATTGTGGCATTCATTTCAATTTTTAGTTGATCAAACGGTTGATAATAATAATTAATAAACAACACAGGAAAACAAGTCCTTGTTCAAGCATAGGTTGTAGGGAATTTGGTTTTTATCAGGGCAAGCTTACCATTTTATATGTCGCATTAGCCTCTTCAATCTGAGTGACGGTCAGAAGGCCAAATTTCCATATTTTAGACAAAACAAGGCTAAAATAAATTCCTTTAATTTAATCAACGGCGAGCCCTAGTCCCGACGTATTGGTCCAAGCTATGCGAGTTTTTTTTTAAGAAAATTCGCGCTAGTCGGTCTAGTAAAACCTCAGTGGTCCGCACGGAAACAGTTTTTTCCTGAATTACGAGCCACAAATTGCATTTTCTTCAAAAATATAAATAATATTTATATTCATTAACCAGACCGCGACAGTAAACAAGCTATTCAAAAAATATTTTTGTTTACAAAACAAGGGTGTGCATCGAGTGTGGTATTAGAAAGGAAATTGATATAAACATTGTACTTGCACTTTCGAATCTATCAAACATTGCCCAGCATGTCAAAGCGCTGAAGACAAGAATGATTGGGAGCGAGACATGGTGCTTCCGATGTTTTATAAATATGGTATAGCATTTTCCAAGAAAATACATTGGAACCCCGTTAATACGGACACCAAGGGGACAGGCCAAATTGTCCGTGTTAACGGGGTGTCCGTATTAAGCGGGGTCTCAGAATAAAATTCGCGGATACATGTTTTCTCGACGCAAAGACAAAGGCAAACGTTTTCACGGCCACATAACGTTGTTTAATTGTACTGTAACTGTAACAAATGCAAACTGTGAACTCTCTGACTAAAATTAATAGTTTTTACGAAAACCTTACGATCTAGTCATACACTGGAACTGGGAACTGATAATACCTCCCAGCTTGGTTACTATTTACTGTTACAGAAAATGAAGCTCAAGTAGAGGAAGATCCCTTCACATCTTCGCGACATCCCTCCCCTCTTTTCACCATTTCAGCTCCTCTCAGGCTTAATCCGTTACCAGTAGTAGGCTGTCGAAATACAAAAACAAAAAAAAAACCACTTTCACCTAACAGAAATGTCTAACAAGTTCCCGCTTTTTTTTTTTACTAAACTATATAACCTTCAATCAATCCCTTCCTACCAAAACTGCTGCCAAAGTCGAATCTTTCTTTTTGGAACTAAGTCTTATTCTGTTTCTGGTAGTCGGCGAACTCGTTCCCGCCTTACAGGCGCGAGTGGCAAACATTTCCCGCCTCTTGCTTAAGAAGTCACGTGACCGTTGGCTGCCTGCAACACTTCTCTGTATTATAAAAATGCTGTAGTGCAGCTTCTGGTTTTAAAACTTTTGTATTAAATAAGTTAACTTGTCGCTTATTGTCTTCGAAATGGTTGAATTACAGACTAAAGAATCCTCAGTGATGCGGTATTGACAGTAGTTGTTTGTCAACAACTTAGAAGGTAAGCAAAGCGAGACATGAATATGCACAAAATGTTTGAATGTTTGCATAGATGCAAGTGAGTTCATTGCATAATTTTGTGAAAAGAACTTTAAGCCTTAAATATTCGCTTCTCTAAAACAGTGTTATAGGAATAGATATACAGAAAAAAAAGTTCAAATGTACAGGTTTTCTCTCATTAATTATTACCTGTTTATAGTAGTAAGCATTCTGATTTGAACAAAGACCGTGGTCGATAGGTGCTTACAAATCAAACTTTCGCTCTCAATAGAAGGTTTCACGGTCGTGGCCGCCATCTTGTAGGTAGGGCTAAAAACTCGGTCAGACTGGGGCGAGTCATACTATTTCGCGTGCGATTCACAATGGCGGAGAAAGAACACTACAAGTTCGAAGACTTTTTGCACTTGACTGTGACTTCCTTACAAGATTACCTATCTTTAAGAGGTCTTAGTAAATCAGGAAAAAAAGAAGAGCTCGTGGCAAGGGCTTTTGGTGCCTATGAACTAAATGTACCGATAAAATTTCCACAAGAAATGATCTCCAGTGAACTAAACAAGGAGTACACGCGAAGGCTTGCCATTCACAACGCGCCAGACCCAAAGGAAGTTTTTGCTGATCACTGGATTGACGATGTGTCTTCGTGGCCTGATCTCGACGAGGGGAAATTGTTCTCTTTCATTTTAAAACACAAAGCAGTAGATTCGGAGTACATTGGTAAGTACAAGGATCAAAAGGCATACAGCTTTTACGAAAGTGGTTTCGTTGGCGCTCTTTATACTTACACCGTTCCAGAAACAAAGATGTTGTTTGTTAAGGGGGATGTTACTCCATCAACTAAAGTGAGAGATAATCCACATAAAGCATGGATATTGTGTGACATTCCAAAGAAGGGAGAAAGTGAGATACTGACTACATGGTGTACTTGTGTAGCAGGGAGTAGCTTGTGCTGTAATCATATTATTGCTATAATGTACAAACTGAACTATGCATATAAAAAGGGCTATGTGAATCCTGCATGTACAAGTGTGCCAGAAGGGTGGAATAAGGGCACGAAGAAGGAGGTCATTCCCAAGAGGATAAGTGAACTTTTTATTCGAAATGATAGCTGTAAGAAGGCAGAAAAAAGGAACAGGCCACCAATCAATTCAAAGGCAAAACAAAACTTTGATCCTAGGCATCTGGACCAGCGACAGATGACCGACGGAAGAGTTAGTAAATTGTTTGGGGATATTAAGTTGAACCTCCCGAATGCAAGCTTATTGTATTCAATTGATGACTATTTGATTCCTGAACTTGTTCCAGCTTTATGTGAGGCTGCTGTAACTTTTATGGCACAGCCAGGTAATGCTGAAAAGACAACAGATGAGCTAGTTTTGAATTTTCTCAAGAACATTCAGGTCAATGATGCTGAAAAGCAAAAAATTGAAGTTGAAACAAGAGGACAACATGTAAATGAAAAATGGAGGAATCAGAGGCTAGGCAGAATCACAGCTTCAATTATTCACGAAGTCATGACCAAAACAGAAAGCATCTTAGCCAATAGAAAAAAGAATGTCTGTCCAAAATACTCTCCTCTGGTCAATAGAATTGTAAACGGAAATCCTGATATTGGTATGGTTGATTCAGTTAAATGGGGAAAGCTTCATTAAGATGAGGCAATTAAAACATTCATGGCAGAGGAAGCAACTAAACATGATGGTGGTCTTAACAATGTAAGGAAATGTGGCTTACTGGTAAAGATTGATGAGCCATTTCTTGGTGCCTCACCTGATGGACTGTTTAGTTGTAAGTGTTGCGGCACTACTGTTTTAGAAGCCAAATGTCCTTACAACATCAAAGATCAAAATATCAAAGAAAACTATGAGAAAGTTGATTTCCTTGAAATGTGTGATGGTAGTTTAAGACTCAAAAGAAGTCACAAATATTATTCACAACTTACAACAGAAATTGCTCTTAAAGGTTGCTCTCATGGTTTCATTATTGTCTGGACTAAGGTAGACTACTTCATTGAAAAAATCCCATTTGATCAGAACAGATGGAAAAGACTGCATGACGCTGCAACTTTCTTTTTCAAGGGCTATATTTTACCTGTTTTACTGGGGAGAAGATTACTGTGCCAGTGCCCTAAATGCAACAAAGTTGTCCTTGAGAGTGAGGAAATTGACAAGCCTGGAGAGCAATCAGTGTGCTGTGATCATTGCAACATTTGGTGGCACTGGCATTGTGCAGGGATAAATAAAGAAGAAGAGCTCCCTGATGTATTTGTTTGCCCCAGCTGTATATTTGACATAGTCAACACCTGCAATGCCGGGAACAGCTCAGATTCAGATGTAGAGGACTTTCTTTAGAAAATACACATGTAACTTAAAGCAGTCTTTATGGCTAACTTCTTAATAGATCTTGGTCGTATGGTGCAATTAAAACATAGGTTCAGTTTACTCAGAAAGGAACATGTTTATTTGCTATATGTGTAGAAGAAAATCCTTTATTAAAATTTCCCAAATTGCAACCCCAAATTGTGTACCTTGAGCATGAAATTACATATACTACTCTTGATACCAATAAAAATAAATGATACATCGTGCCAAAGGCATGTGAATATCTATCTGGAGCGTAAACAATCCTGCTGACAAGCTGTTACTAATAAGAATACACAAATCCAGCTCAACACAACATGTGATATAAAATTTAATGACAGCCCTATGGAGTTCTGTGACTAATACATCATTGGAAAGCCTCATCATACAATAAGTGGCTCCCAGAGATTGCTTAAGGCAGCACATACACAAACTATGTCATCTGCAAGAGGAACAATGCACAGTGGCATTTCCTGCTTAAGAATCCTAAAGATTTTTATTCGCCTGATTGCTCTCTCAACATGAATACGAACATTTGCAATTTGTGAGGTCTCCTTAACATCCTTATAACGCGTCTGCATAGATGCAGCAGAGCTGGGAGGGATTGCCAGGTTTGAACCGATGACTAACAAATCTTCCTTTATTTTAAACCCCCTGTCTGCCATAAGTAAATCATACCTTTGGATATTATTTAAAAACCCACTGTCCCGAACAATATGAACGTCTGAAGCACGTCCACCATACACAGGAGACACCCAAGACACAGCACCTCTGGGAGTAATGGCCACTAAAAACTTAAAGGTATGGTGCTGCTTATAGTCAGACCACAATGCAGCTGCTATGTCCAGGGCAGTGGGTGTCTCAGTGTAAACTTCAGTGCAATCTATTATAACACGGCAGTTTGGATACATTTTTCTAAAACAGTAAGGCATTGTTTTCTTCACTTGAGCCTTTGAGGGCCACACAATTAATACCCCCAGTTCTCTTGAAAGCAGTTTGATCCAAGTTGTAAAGATGCAAGAAACTTGTGAGGAAGTTATCTTGAATCTAAATGCCAAGTCCTCAACGAGAAGCCCCATTCTCAGTCGCATTAAAACCAACAGGAATTCTTGTTCAAGCGTTAGACTCCTTGGGGGCCCATATCTTGCTTCTGAGTTCACCTGGTGAGTGTATGCTACAGGTGTTAGTGTTAGTTTTTCTCCTTTCCAATATTGCATGTGTTTTGCCTTAGTCTCAATCCATGAAAATATCTTTTCAAAAATTACTGGCGACGGTAAGCCAGTGAACAATCGAACACAACTTTCACGATTAATATGCTGGAAACGCAATGCTACATGTAGGTCTAAATTGGCTTGGGTAGATTGATCCTGAAAGGCTGACATATGCTTTGTAAATTGCTTACCAGCTAGATTAGGCTTTTCATCTGTGACAGCAAAGAGCTTTTTCCTTACAGTCTTTCTCTTTTTTGGCGAGGAAGATGCAAAGTCTCGAGGGCAGAGAAACAAAGTTGGGTAAGGATTCTCACGTGTAGGTTTACCCTCCTGGAAATGATTGGAGCAGACTCGCGTTTCCTGGCCCCACTCAAAATTTGCCAAGCCCTTTCTGACCTGAGAAATCCAAACAGACCTGTTCCTTTCATCTTTAGGAAATCTATGAAAAATCAGTTCTTCCACGTGCCCTCTTTTGATGGTTTGGTTTGGTCTTCGTTTATCGTTGTCACAACCAGCTACACAGCAGTGATCGTGACCTCCCATTTTTGGAATATCTTCTCAAATTCGGACTTGAATAACAGTTTCTAACCTCAAGCAAAGATGCAGACGGTTAAAAGAAGTTCTTTTGTGACAAAGTACTTGAGTTCACACAATGTAAATTCGTCAAGCGTGAAAGTAGATGCATCCGCGCGAATTTCCGCGCGATGCGTCCGCCATTTTTGTATTAAACTGAGTGACTCGCCCCAGTCTGTCCGAGTTTTTAGCCCTACCTACAAGATGGCGGCCACGACCGTGAAACCTTCTATACACACTTTCATCGACTCAAGTTCGCTTCTCATCAAAATTTGAATTAGAAATTTTCACGAGAGGTCGTAAAAAGAAGAGTTGCTACACGTTTAAAAGTCGATTTGAACTCTCGCAAACTTCCAGCTCAATTGCTGCGACAAAGATAGTCGATGATAGCTGAGGAAAACTCTCGTCCTTCAACTCTCGTTTCGCCCGCTTAAAAAGTAACAAGGGCCCGACAACATTATTTCGTTCTGATTTTGGAATCTAAATTTCCTGCCTAAACATTTTCCATTACTTGATGTTATGAAAGTCAGTTGTAGCTTCAAACTTTCGGCTACATTTACACGGGACCCGACTGGAAGCGTTCAGAAACGACACCGCGGACCGGATCGGCTTTTGTTTACATGAACCTTTTGGAACGATCTGGACCGGTTCCAAACAGTTCCATGTAAACACCTACCTATGGTATGGAACCGGTCCAGTACGGATCCAACACTGAACCTGCAAAACAGCAGGTCCAGTTTTGAATCCGTTCCGGACCTATTAGAGAACGCTCCCGTGTAAACAAAAGGCCTATATCCGGTCCGATTTTCCATTTGGATCCTTATGGAACCGGTTTCTTGTAAACGTAGCCTAACTGATTGCACAACTCTCGTATGACTCCGCGAAGCTAGGGATGGGGTGTGTTTTTTTTAGGGGGAAGAAACCTTTTTTTGCATTGCCATTTTCGTGTCCTGAAAAATGCAAAGGGAAATTCATTGCTTGATCTCTGAGATGTTGTTTATAATGAAACTTCATTCAAATCATGGGCGTAGCCAAGGGGGAACCTGGGGTGCCAGTGAACCCTGCCCCCCCCCCCCCCCCTCCCTGTGAGATAATTTTCTTAAGTAAACAACATACAAGCCTTACAATTTCGGTGGCGAAAAAGCGCAAATTCGAAGAATCAACATGCCATAGATATTCACTAGAGCTAGGTAGTTCCATACTCCATTTTCAGGACCGAACGTCTGCAGTGGACTATGTTAGTACCCTGGATGTGACACAGTCTCACCCCCCCCCCCCCCCCTCGGGAAATCCTAGCTACACCCCTGCAAATCTGAATACGCAGATGGATTCCATACGTGCGAAAATCTTTGTTTAATGCTTAACATTTAACTTCACAGTTGTGAATTAGTATCTATTGTCCTGATTTTTAGTATGATATATTTTCATTTTTTAACTCTCAGCAAGACGTTCAGTCGACGTCGAAACCTCGTCTATATTTTACAATTTTAAACGAGTTTTAAAATGTTTTTAAGAAACTTTTTCTCGCAGCGGAGATATTTATTGTTAAAAAAAACCCTCAATGGATTTATAATCAGAGAACGTTTCCCTGTTGGATGATACATTTGCAACTTGAATTGACAAATTATAACTTTGTACCATATCGTATGCGAATCTCCCGACATTTTCGTCGTCAAAAGGGCTGTAGATATAGGAATGTGTAGAACTGCTGAAGTTCTACGCTTCGAAGCCACGTTGATTGCTATAACGTCAACTCGTGCCATGATTTGGTTGCGGGACCGAAGAAGAGCTGACATTGGTTAGAGACTGCCATGATACAGGATGATACCCGCAACGCGTTTGATTAAGATTTGCTTATCATAGTCACTGCAAGGCTTTGGTGAATGTTGTGACTTTCAAATTTGCTTATCGTAGTTACTGCAAGGCTTTGGTGAATGTTGTGACTTTCAAATTGAAGAAACAAACAAAACACTTTCGTTTCTGACCTAGATCCGTCACTGAATGCAGTCAGTCTGCATTTTCCCTGGGGGCATCTCACTAAGGTCACTAAGCAACTTGTTTTCAGGGAGTAAATGGGAAGGATGGTGAAATTACAAAATGGTTTGCTGGTGCATTAGTGTTCATTAATTCTTGTGGACACACCCGACAGCTGATAAACAATTTTTATTGCCTCGCCAAACTGTCTAGTGCATCACTGTATTATTGGGATTTTATCGTGACATTGGCAGTCTTGTTGTTAATATAATAGCCGTTAAAATTTTTAAACGAGAAGTTGACGGCTTCATTAGTAGTCATGACAGCATTCTTCTCAAGAGTATTTTCGTATTAAAGCTTTTACTTTGGTTATACATTTTTTAGGTACATCTCCTGACTTAGAAAGACTAGTCCGTGATAAAATAAAAATGCTTTAGTCAGGTTTTCGTACGTCGTGTGATCAGTGCACATTTAGACGTTTGAATCACCAGGTAGAGAGGTTAAGCATGGCGTTTGTTTTTCCCGCGAACGGCAAAACTCCACTTCTGCTGTCTGTCGTTTGGCGTTTGTACGTCGAAATGAGAAGGTTTGTGTTAGTCGTGAATGTTTGATTTTTTCCCTATTTTTCTGAGAGATTTATTTGAGAATTCGATAAAAAGGTAATAAAATGAAAGGCAAGCTCGCGTTTGCCGTATTACGTCATGCTTAATCTCTCGAAATGATCATCCTTTTTTCCGTGAGACGTTTCTACACTCCCTCTCCTAACACACCCCTTTTAATAATTTGCTATAAACGTATGACTTTAGTTTTGATAATGATAAAGTAAAGCTACACTGATCTGGCTGAAAATTTTACCCCAAGTTTCAAGCTGAAAGTTGAATGAATTAACTATCTGAACAATTACCTCCATCATTACGCGTTAATGGCCCAATATGGTTTTGTAAATACATTGGCCAGCTGATGATATATTCGGAAAACTGCTTACAATTTTTAGAGTGAGATGAGGGTTTCGTAAATTGTTTGTTTCTTAGTATTTTCATCCAAAGCTGGCATGTTGAGTTTTGTCGGGTTGATTTGTCGATTTGCATTAGTCATAGCGTTAGAAATTTCTTTTCCAAAAAACTGCAGACAAAAAAAAACCTAAGAAAAAAATGCAATCAGACTGGTAAGTAGAATGGAAATAAAGTTCTCCAAAGGTTCTAAAAATATTTTTTTTGTTATGATTCATTTTTATGATTGGCTTCATTCGCTTGTGTACATATGGGACAGCTGGTTAACGTCGAGAATAGAGTTGATGAATCACTTAAGATAGCTAAATACAACGTTATGTTACGTTTTATGATGCCTGTAATGATGCCAGTGATGATAGTCACGTTTTGGTGAAATCTCACTTAGAGCAAAAGTGCTTTTATTTCTTTGTAAGACCATTTTTAAAAGGGGACAAGTGGGGGGGGGGGGGGGGGGGGGGGAGAAGGGGTAATAGAGACGTAGGGCTTACTTCAAATCACATATCAGTTAGTAGATATAAAACAATAAGTTAACGTTCCAGGGATGGATGGGTGGGTGGGGGGCTATATTGAGAGGGGGGCTAACTGAAGATGAACATCTAGACGGGGGGCCTATAAGGCTGGGGCTTTAAAAGAGAGGGTGCGAGGGATAAATAGCGCTTTTACGGTATTCTCATTGCACTTATTATGTGTCTGTGTGTTGAAATCGGGCATATTATTGAAGCCTGCGGAGAGAGGAAAGCGAGAAGTGTAAAGCCACGCAGGCCAAAATTATCATTATGAGGTGCTAAATTATTTTTGACTATTAACTGAATCGAGCGCTGGAGGTCTGACATCTAATAAGAAAGCTCACCAAACACCTGCGTTTCTTTTGTCCTTCAGGAAAAGTTTGGAAACTAAGAGAATATCGATATGATTGAATGTTTTCAACTACATGTTTTTTTTTTCTGAATCGCAGTTAAAGGTTTACAGATCAGTAGAAACAAATTGCTTCGTTTGCAGTTTCGTCAAAATAACCGGCGCCGCGTGAAGGCATCGATGCCACTGAAACTCGATAAAAAGCGAGTCCTCCTTTTCAAAAGCTACTACTAATGAACGGGACAGCTGAGAAAGGTTGATCACGATTCCTGATTCGTGTACAGACCCATTAGACCATGTTTTTCCTCATGTTATCTCTTTTTGAACAGTTTTCAATAGAGGACTCATATTTCTAAATCATGTGTAATTCTCCAGTTTTGATGGACCATTGAATATACATCCCGCTTAAAAGCAACTGCGAGAAGTTTTATAAAATATTCAGGCTATATCGTAAGGATAGTATTGCTAAATCTTACAGCAATGTGTTTAACAAACTCTAGTCATTGTTGACACTGATCGTGAATAAATGACAACTATTTACGCGTTGTTAAGGTCATTAAAATGCGAAAGGATTTGCAAGAACTCGTGGCGAAATTCGACTAAAGAAACCTTTCTATTTAGACACAACGTTGGCGTCAAAAAAATGAGAAGACTGATAAATCATATACCGTGTTAGAATACAAATATCTTTTTTGAAAGATCACGCAAAAGTGTTTATAACTGCTGAACAAACACCTGTCTTGGTGTTGAGTGTGAACCCATCGATCGACAGTACTTTCAAGGACAATGTTGATCGTGATGTTAACAAGTTTGGCGAAGGCTGTTTGGGCAATTCTCTATGTAAAATCACCACTGCAAAATAAGAGTTTTAATAGCTTCCAAGGAACCTTTATGGCTCTACTGAAGCATTCTAAAAGATGTGAATTTTTTGACCCATTAGGAGCACCGCAGGGTGTTGTCACTTTAAAAGCGCGCTTATACAAATACAGTGGATTGGCAGCTTGAAGGCGAGTTGGACGTGGAATAGAGGCAGTTACTTTTTGAATTTCCAAAAAAAATCATTTTAAACCGTTTCCAGGGATAAGTTTCAGTCTTGACTTGCTTCAAAGTGTTGTAAAATTCCAAAGTCGTTTAAGCTTAGCACGCTAAGTGCAAAACCTTCGAATTGTTTGTTTTCACTTTGTGAATGTTTGATTTCCTTTCAACGGGATGGGTTTAGTACACGACAACACTAATTCGTGTTTAGCTTTAGGATGAGCCTTTTAAAGGAACTATTTTATAATGTTTAGATTGTTTTTATAATGTGTAGGTGTTTACACTAAGACAAATAGAGTGGATTGACAGCTTGAAGGCGAGTTTGACGTAGAATAGAGGCAGTTACGTTAAGAATTTCCAAAAAAAATCATTTTGAACCATTTCCAGGGATAAGCTTTCTTAACTTGTTGTTAAATCTGTTGTAAAATTCCTAAGTCGTTTTAGCTTAACAAGATAAGTGCAAAACCTTTGAAATTGAAAATAACCGCCGCGTGCAAGCATCGATGCCACTCAAACTCGATAAAAGGCGAGTCCTCCTTTTCATCAAAAGCTACTATTTATGAACGGGGCAGCTGAGAAAGGTTGATCACAATTTCTAATTCAAGTTGCGTGATTCATGTACAGACCCATTAGACAATGTTTTTCCTCATGTTATCTCTTTTTGAATAGTTTTCAATAGAGAACTCATATTTCTAAATCATATGTAATCCTTTTGGTGGACCACTGAATATACATCCCGCTTAAAAGCAACTGCGAGAAGTTTTATAAAATATTCAGGCTACACCGTAAGTATAGTTTTGCTAAATCTAACAGCAATGTGTTTAACAAACTGTAGTCTTTGTTGACACTGATCGTGAATAAATGGCAACTATTTACACGTTGTTAAGGTCATTAAAATGCGAAAGGATTTTCAAGAACTCGTGGCGAAATTCGACTAAAGAAACCTTTCTATTGAGACACAACGTTGGCGTCAAAAATATGAGAAGACTGATATACCGTGTTAGAATACAAATATCTTTTTTTAAAAGATCACGCAAAAGTGTTTATAACTGCTGAACAAGCACCTGTCTTGATGTTAAGTGTGAACCCATCGATCGACAGTACTTTCAAGGACAATGTTGATCTTGACGTTAACAAGTTTGGCGAAGGCTGTTTGGGCAATTCTCTATGTTAAATCACCACTGCAAAATAAGAGTTTTAATAGCTTCGAAGGAACCTTAATGGCTCTACTGAAATATTCTAAAAGATGTGAATTTTTTGGACTGAACAGAAAACGTGGCCCATTAGGAGCACCGCAGGGTGTTTTCACTTTAAAGGCGCGCTTTATACAAATACAGTGGATTGGCAGCTTGAAGGCGAGTTGTACGTGGAATAGAGGCACTTACGTTTTGAGTTTCCAAAAAAATCATTTTAAACCGTTTCCAGGGATAAGTTTCAGTCTTGACTTGCTTCAAAGTGTTGTAAAATTCCAAGTCGTTTAAGCTTAGCACGCTAAGTGCAAAACCTTCGAATTGTTTGTTTTCACTTTGTGAATGTTTGATTTCCTTTCAACGGGAAGGGTTTAGTACACGACAACACTAATTCGTGTTTAGCTTTAGGATGAGCCTTTTAGAGAAACTATTTTGATAATGTTTAGATTGTTTTTATAATGTGTAGGTGTTTACACTAAGACAAATAGAGTGGATTGGCAGCTTGAAGGCGAGTTTGACGTGGAATAGAGGCAGTTACGTTTAGAATTTCTAAAAAAATCATTTTGAACCGTTTCCAGGGATAAGTTTTCTTTACTCGTTGTAAAATTAGTTGTAAAATTCCTAAGTCTTGTTTTAGATAAGATAAGTGCAAAACCTTTTGAATTGTTTGTTTTTACTTTGTGACTGCGAGTTGATTTCCTTTCAGCATGAAGGGTTTA
Organism: Meandrina meandrites; assembly: GCA_963693305.1. Lineage (NCBI taxonomy): Eukaryota > Metazoa > Cnidaria > Anthozoa > Scleractinia > Meandrinidae > Meandrina > Meandrina meandrites. Next base: position 14,386,293 of record OY855912.1, on the reverse strand, counting down.
GTACACAACACTAATTCATGTTTAGCTTTGGGATGAGCCTTTTAAAGAAACTATTTTGATAATGTTTAGATTGTTTTTATAATGTATAGTTGTTTACAAATTGTTTATCTGCATTGTCAAAGTCTGGGCTATTCAACGTCAACGTTTGTAAAGAAAATACCCGAAATTTGCAGAACTAAGAATCAAGCGATATTTTCAACGTATCTATAAAATTTGAGGAGGGGAATTTTCCTTTATTTCAGCCTTGATGCCATGGGACTTAAAGTACAAATTGCAGCGTCGTATTAACGAGTCATTAGTCTTGTTTAAATACGGAACAGCTGATTAAGTACGGGAAACTGGCCTTCTTATTAGACATAGTACAGGCCATTTCAGGTATTTAAACAGATTGACATTATAGACAGCGGATTACAGGGCCATCTATCAAACCCCTCATGCAAACATCTTACGGCAGAACACTGATTACTGATCAGTAAATGAATGGCATGACGTCGTCGCTAAACGTTTAAATTTGATGGTACAAAGATTTTCTTTTTCAGTGTTTAAACTAATAAATTTTCATGAACTGTTGCTATTCATCTTAATCATTCAAATCAGTGTACAGACGTAAGTTGAATACATTTTGATACGTTTTACGTTTTTATCTTTCACTGATGAAACAGGTTTTGGAACCCCTGACAGTTTTACGCGTGAATCAGGATTTACAGCAAGATATCGAGTAACCCCTACGGAGTACGATCACATAGCGAATATTATTGAAAACTTTGTTCAGTGTTACAGTTAGCGGGGCTCATTTTCACTAATCGGATGGACAAAATAGCATGATACATTGAAACGGGTGAAACTATAATCTGAATTGTTATAAATTTGTCATTCTTGCTTGCTACTTTCGGTTTCAAAGATGCTAAAAAATGTTTATTGTAACGATCTGTTGCTAAGTTGCTTTCCAGAAAAGAGGTTCAGGTTTAGATCTCGGCACTGGCCTGAATCGTTCTACAAAGCAAGCTTGCATGGGCAAATGTTGTGGCATAGTACTAAGATGACATAAAGTGCTTTAGCAACACTCAGTACAAAACGCTCGAATTGGTAAAAATCTGAGGTTGTCTGATTTGAAGCTCAGCAGTATGACTAAGAGTTGGATGTGTGCTCATTCAATGGATGAGAACTTTGCTCCTTGTGAATAGATTCTAGTGAATGAGGTTACAAATCCATTAAGTTTGGAAAATGTCCTTTCCATTGGAAATACTTGTGTCCTTTCGTTGATCAGTATATACAATTCCCTTGTTGATCAGTCCAATAAAGCTATTATCAGCTCTTCCCTCTGGTCAACTGTTTACTATTATTATCTATACAGGATAGAATCACTGAAAATCCTTAAAAAAATCATCATGCACTGTTTAACAACATATTTCAGCGTAATGTCATGTAGCTCGTTTTGACATTTTATAGCAGTAGAACAACACACAGTTTCAATTATAAACAGTTGGCTGTTTTCCAAGAACTTGTTGCTGGCTTTCGAGCTGTTTTCTCCGCTGCGCTTGACAGTAAACTCGACCCAAACGTTTAACATATCATAACGTTCAACGATTAAAACTCGAAAACTAAGCAGCGCTCATTTCTGGCTAGGTGAGGACGAAATGAAGCCTAAAGCCAGCCACTAGACTGACAAGAGAGCCATTTTGAGATGCCCTGTTGAATTTTTTGTTTAACAGTGAAAGTTTACACGAAGAGGTACCGAAGGTCGTTTTTTAAGACTCCTTTTGCCGTTTAAACGCCTTCGCGGTCCTGCAGGCCCCCAAACTTTAAAGGCCGGTGTTTATGCCAGTTCATTATTGACGTGATTTTGTGGTGACATTGTTTTTAAAAACCTACTGCTTCTACAAGGCTTCTTCGTTATATGAACATGACTTTACACTTTCAAAAATGGCGAGTTGAGGGTATTGTCCGTGAGATATTGATAGTTGCATTGAAATTCTCTCTCTCCATTCCTAGTGACTACGTCGTGAAACAAACGATGATACATTTTATTGATTTTGCACCTAACGCTACTTTATTTCAACAAAACAAGACGAAATATGATCGTAGCAACCCGTAATTAACATGACCACTGGCAGCGATGATCAATATAGCGGCCATTCACTGCAACGACGAATAGTGCCCAGCAATCATTAATTCCCGGAAAAAAAATTAACATTTATATCGCGCAAACTTCATGTGAATATGATCAAATGCGCGTTACAAACAAATATGAAACAAATTAAACATGACATCTTAAGAATCCAAGGCTGACCAGTTGGCTATTTACAAAGCGTGGTGAAGTTGAGATCTGGGCTATACAGAAAACAATCCTTTTAAACCTTTCTTCAATGTATCACAAGTTCAAGCAGCATTTATCACGAGTGATAACTGGAGAAAAAAAGAAGTCTTGACGAAAAAACAAAATTCTTCCTAGGAGAATTGTAGGAAACGTGCATGTAAAGAAATAAGATGAATTTAATGTCATTCTCAGGAATAAAAGGGGGACGATCATCGATTTGTAATATACCTTATTCTCGAGTCTTAGTCAGCCAGCGGCAAATATAATGCAATATTTATTTGTATTCTGTTTAAGGCTTCTGCTCAAACTGACTCAAAGGAATATCACTGTTCTTCTTAGCTGTTGAAATTTGTGAGCGCATTGAATGCTAATTCTACACTAATTGATTCGTTGCTTAATTTGAAAAAATAGCGAGAGGTTGACAAACTAAATTTCATCTTTTAACGTTTTAAATTAAAGACAAACGCAGCTTTCCAGCATCACCCCTGACTTGGTTATTAAATAGAGCCTGGGGTAATAAACGTGGTATTTAGCAGGGACATATGCGTATCTGAGATAATCGACAGCCAATCAAATTGTACTCTTGTTTCAAATTAAAGCAACTGAGTAAAGTTTTAAAATTAGCGAAAATCAAACCTTTCAAACTCATACAACACTGTAAACTTACAGGGAGACAAATTAATAAAACGAGGCTCTCCAATACCCATCTAAACTCAGGAATCAGGCGATAAGTGTGCCTTGATACTCTGTGTAATCAGTCAGAATCTGCTCAATCATTTCCCAATCGCAGAAATGATGTTAGTTTTCTCGATATTTTTTACTTAAATTCCTTGATCTTCCCATTAAGATGTTGTTTAGAAATAACAATGTTTGCATGCACTTTAGCAATTAAACGGAGAAAATGTTGCTAAAATTTATCAAATGTTGCAATTTAATGGTTTTCAATCTGCACTATGTTACTCAGTGACACTACATAAATTATTTATTCCTTTCAAATCAAACCCTCAATGCTTTGTTACCATAAAATTTTTAATTCTGACATTTATCAAACGAAAATTGTGTTATGCGGCGATGCTCTGTGCTCATGAAATTTTAAACGCCAAACATCTTTCAAATGAAATATTTTAAATCAAAATCCAATTGTACTGTATTAATCTTTGTACCAACGTATTTTGTAAATCCTACTCTGCAAAATTTTTTGCCCTTGGATTTAAAAACGTTAATTAACGTTTACCGAATGAAAACATGGTTTATGTCATGTTTTTTGTCGAATAAACATCCATTTTTACTGGTATTACACTATATTCTACTTTTCCCTTTTGAAAATCAAACTCTTAAAATTTTCTTGCCATTTAATTTTGAATAGCTGTCTTTTTCAGATCTTGACGAAATCAATTTTCACAAACGCCCAAAGTTTAACAAGGATCATAGAAGGCCCATTTGACCGCTTGGTGATTATTAGTGTTTGCATTTGCATTTATTGAGCTTGTGTGCCACTTAAAACGGATTTAAAGCCAATTAATACATAAATAAACTGCAGGCAGCGATCTTTTCAGCTGCAGTTCTAGCTTATTACAACACTTTTTGTTCATTAGTAAAACATTTCGATGTTTTTCGTTAGTTCCCGAAGTTTATTTAAATAAAATGATTTTTCAATTACATTATAGCATTCTGTTGCCTTTTGCTTTTACTTTTCATAATAACAATGTCATTACTAACGTCGTGGTTGATTTTATTCACTGTATTACATGGTTGTAAAATACCGTATATATTTAATGTTTAAAGCGATTGCACAGTTAAAAGGATCCTTGTTTAAGGACCATGCTAAGAGAGACCGCCAAATTTGGTTTTGCCTTTGAGCGGCCCGTCTTTACGACAGATGTACAAACATGCGTGTTATTATACTCGGTACTCCATTGCAATTAAAGGTAATACGGCATTTATTACCCGAGGAAAACATTCCCCTATTTTTCTTACGATATCTCTCTCGTGTGAAATCCTCTGAACCATGGAACAATATTTCAACCATAACAGGAAAAATCCTTACCAGGTAATGTGCGACCTATTGCAACAGTACTGACCAATTTTTTAGAAGATGTCTGGAGGATTTAGCTAAAATAATTTTAAGCGATTATCATTTTGTTGTTTCTTATTCTTTTGTTTCTGTATCCGTTAAGGGAGCTCGTTAATAGCTATATTTGCCGGTCATTTTTACTTTCTTTCGGTTTCACTTTTATAACTGGAAGCGTTCAGGGTCTCTCCTTTCTCGCGATTCTTTTTTTTTCCTTCCGAATTTCTCTCGTTCATTGGATTGCTATACCGACGTTATCAACGATCGCTCTCCGTTACAGAGAGTTGGTAAACTGCGGCGAGTTTTTGATGCTCACGCCTTGTTATCTAGATCGGTAATTAAAAAGCCATTCAGGTATTGCTGAATGCTAAACAGCCTTGTAAGTCGATAGGCTCTGAGCGTGAGGGATAATTTTTCGGTATTGCGTCTTTGCACAAAGTTAGAGCAGCGTTGTAAGCTTAACTGTATTGGGGAACACGCCACGATATCTGATGTCTTGATTATAGAAAATGAGCATTTTTATTCAGTCGAGAGCTTTGTTGCAGGAGGGATTAAGTTTCTCCTTGTCGTGTGGAACTGTAAGGATTGTTTCATATCTTGCAGCTCGAATGACTCTATGAGAAGCCGCTGGTTACCTCTTTAAATTATAGCGGGCTGTTCGTAGGCTTTCGCCAACCAGTTAACAAGTTTCACTATCCGTTATTTAAAAAAAAAAAAAAAACAGGGATGTCCTCATTGGTGTCAAAAATAGAAACGATCTTTTAAATGCCATTCAAGGGAAGACTAATGACTAAGGATTGTTTGTAAAGTCTGGTTTTCTTGCCATCCTACTAACGCTCGCTCGAACACAAGGAAATTTGATAAATTAGAAAATTACATCAAAATTATTTGGCATTGCTATGTCGGCCTACTTGTACATGCTAACGCTCTCTAGAGAACGAGAGGAGACCTTTAGACTGAGAGACTTAGTGTGCACACTGGTGGCGAAACAAACGACCATCTAAAAATCAAGGAAATTCCCTGAGCCATCGTTGTCGTGATTTCATGAAACCTTTTAAGGCATATCATCCCTAAACTATTTCATCGTGTCTGTAGTTTCATGACTAATTTTATAAACAAATTGCTGTGTATTGATCAATAAGACATTTTAAGAACACGCCTCACGATGGTCCATGATGCTTACCAAAACAATTGTACGTAAAGACGAAGTCTCCGAATTTAGAAACAAATGCAGTAATACCACCTCTGAATAACCTAAAGGTTTTTTCTTATTTTTCTTTCTTTCTGTACTGCTGGCACGCTTTAAGCATGTTTAAGCACTTTCTCCTACTGAGGAGAAGGGTGTGACAACTGCAGGGAGGACGGTCGAAATGTAATACCGATACGGTAATACCTCATTTTATTCCGTTTTTAAAGTAAATCTTTGCAAATAAAGACAGCTGAAACAGAAATAAGGAAGGATGAACGGAGTTCTAACTGTTTGTTCGTTTGATCTTGCTAAAAAATAAAATAAATTAATGAAAAGCTGGCCCAAACATGTATGCTCGATTTCATTCAATCTATCACGAAGGCTTTTCAAACATGTTCTTTTCCTCTGTGGTAAATAACAATATCATGTTTGCCAGCAAACTGTTCGAACCAACCAGTTTAATTTAAGTTAAGCAGGAAACAATTATCAGTTATGCTTCACGGTGTTTTAGATTCAAATCAAAAGGAATACATTTGAGCTTATGAATCGATTAAAACCATTAGATGCAACCGTATGGACTCACTGGCCGGTCTACATAACTGGTGGATATATATTCGTATAGACCACCAGTAAGTATACACGTTTGTCGATAACCGAGTGGTGAATAACTTTCTATTGATATTAAACAGGTACGAATTAAACCCATTAAAATGAGCTTCCCGTGGGAAATGTCTGCACGCTCTAACATAAAATAAACAACCTCCATACCGTGAAAAATATCACGAACCTGTAGCCAAATTCATACCACATGTCAGTGAAGAAATGCAGGTAATATATGTTGCGTGCGACTCACGTTGAACAGTTTACGTGAGCTACAAGATATAGAATGTGTTGGTTAAGATTTCATAACACTTTTTTCCCTTTAGAACTATAAATTTATAAAACTGCAGCTTTCAATTCTTTAATTAGTCTTTGTTTTATGTCAAAATATATATAATCTTTCTAGTTCCTCATTTCGTTTTCTAATGCGATCATGAAAAACTTCAGTGCGTTTAGTTTTTCGTTTTTCACTTTGGATGATTTTTCGTCAGTAAATGAGCTAGAACATGTATTTTGGGGGTTTAACATAAACGGGCTACCAGTTTAATTGGACTTTTGGCAGTACGGACACGTAAAAATAATAGACACACAATCAGACCACAAGCAAACTTACAACAATGCATTTCAGCGATAAAGCATTCATGTTTGGCATGTTACCCGCTCCGGCTCGGTTGTGCTTGTTCAAAAATACATCAAAGATCAGACTGGCACGAAACATAGATGCTCAGCATTGTTTCAAATGCTTATTTTGATTATTTTAAAGAAATGTTTTAGTTTTGTCGAGCTCAAGGAGAGGCAAATTGAAAAGATGGACTATTACTGCAACTCTATCAAAGAAAGGTGCAGATCCAAGCGCCGAATGTCCGAGGGTCAGCCCTCACAAAAAGCAGCTAGGAGCGGGAAATATTAGTTTGAACAACAAAGCTACTACAATTGAATCCTGTTAACTCACCTTCAAGGAAAATCGAAACACTCGGGGGTTCGAGTTATCAAGGGTAAAATTAGCTAGAAAATGACCTGAAGGGGAATCGAAAAAGGTTCGAGTTAGCGGGAGGTTCAAGTTATCGAGGGTTCGGGTTATCGGGATTCAACTGTATTCCAGATATACACTAAACATGCTACGACTTGCCTTCGTGATTAGTTTGATCATTAATAAGACGCTTCGAATTCCTTGGACGAATACAAGGTACAGTCAAGCCTAGCCACTACCCCCAAGTTCTAGTAAATGCGAGTTATTTTCTTTTTCCTTTTGAAAGCTCTCTCACTGTCTTTTGATTATAGTTTTTCTATTAGCAGACATGCATGCACGTATCATATATAAAATCCTCCCAAACAGAGTCAAAGTTAACGTTCTTATAATTTCTAGATAGTATCAAACAAGACGGGATTTGATATACATATGTGTAACTCCTGCAATCAATCCTGTACCAAATTTTTCTTTTCAGTTTATATAACAGTGACCGAAAAACACAACCCAGAGCTACACTCTATATTCTTCTTTCCTTCTGCAGAACAGGTAGAATAGATTAGTACTCCGCATTTAATTCGTTTGAAGAGCCGTCCCCCTGAATATGCCACCAGCGTCAAGGTCCCTGCTGTTTGGCTTTGAACACCATGCGGCTACCACCTCTGTGTTAATTTGAACGCCTTTCTCGTTGCCTAGACTGCAAACGGCTTTTAACAGCCGCTTTCAGTCAATTGAAACGACTCAAAAAATAACGTATACTATCCAATCGTCTTGAACTGAGAAAAACTTGATCTTTGTGATACGAACAGTTATATTTCTGAAACAAAACCTGGGTCATTTCCTTTGCATTTTGCTCCGCCGATTTGTAGTTTATGACTCCGTGTAAATGTCTTAACTTTTTCCTTTGCTCAAACGAACTAGGTCCTGCAAGTGAAGTATACAAGTCTAAACTAAAATCAATACAGCTAGCGGGAACTTAAGTTAAAACAACTATTTTATACTAGCCTCAACTAGCGGGAACTAAAGTTAAAACAACTATTTCGTACTAGCCTCAACTAAAATTGAAACAACAACTATTGAGAATCAGATGGTCACAGGTTTGTCAGTCGTGAGACTGTTATGTGTTACCCTCGTCGAGCCGCAAAGTTGGTTTATTTTAGCCTTCTGTTACGGTTGCGTCCACACGGAATAAAACTGTTATACTTGGTTAAAATTTGAAAATTATTTAAAATTTTAATTTGCTTTTCTTGGGTATCAGTTCAATATGCTGGTAGCCGTGAGACACAGTACGCGAATGAAGCGCCATTTCGTGGTTTTAATGAACCTCCTTGCTCCATTGTGAGAAGAAAAATACTGTTCAACGTAAGCTACCGACAGATGTAGCTCCGTACCGAAAAGAGGTTTTTTTATGCAAATGTTTTATAACACAGAGCCCAATTTGATACAGATGAAACAATTTCGCAGCCTTCTTCAACGCGACACTTTGATAGTCTTTCAGTGATGTTGTTTTGTACTAACTCCACCAGGTCGGTCGCGTGGATCACACAAAAATTAATTAAACCTTGTTGTTTTTGTTGTGAAGGGATGCCGAAGTGTTGGTAAGGTATGCATTGACAGAAAAGAGCAGATTTTAAAATTCCATTTGTTCCAAATCAAATGATTTTCATATGAACAGAAACGGTGATGAAAATTATAACTACAAAAGAAGTCATTATTTGGTACTTGGGTTTGTGTTTATTGAGCTTGCTTTATAATGGAAGCGAGCACGTTTTCACACCCACGCTCCGGCTTCAGTAAAAATGCACGCGCAGTGAAAGCAGAGTTGTATAGAGGGACATTCAACATCTACCATTAGATGTCTTGTTATGCTGCTAAAAAATCGATTGGTACGCTATCGTCGTTGATCGTCCTTCGTTTTACAGAGACATCCATTATTATTATAATTCAAGAGTAGAAGCTTTGTAGATGCAACAGAAAAGGCTAACTTTGCAAGACATGATAATACAATTCAAAGGTATAAAGACAAAATATCAGATAAAAAAAGAATGCGCGCTGAAAACAAAGATTAATGGATTGTTTTTCTACCTGCTATAGTGGTTTAGCTTCTTTTATTTGACCGAAAAATACAAAGGACTGCGGGTTGCAAGCATATCTAATTAAGGTCATTAAGTAGCTACTTATTCTGTAGCTAAGAGATGGATACAGCGAATAGGTAGCAGAGACCAAGATTTTGCCGCAGGCGAGAAAAAGAGAACAGATTGATTCGTAATAACGAAGCGCAGTCTTCGTTGCTTCGGTTTCGTCCGTCACTACCTGTGATATCTAAATGTAAATAAACTAAGGACGTATAAACCGTTAAGTATGGATATGTCGTATCACATAGAATAACCAGTCGGATATGAAAATATCAACGAAATTGCGTCGGAAGATTTGTTTTAGGCGCAAAAGTCGTCTGGCAAAATTTTATTATGGTCGTTTTAATACTGCAGAAATGATTTACCTACGGCTTTAATAGGATAACGCACAAGTATGGGGTCAGTAAATAACACTGGCTTGTTTTCGTGCGCATTCCAGAAAGCCATTTTATAAGCGGGTTGACTGTGTAAGGAGTGATTGAAATTAAAACGCAAAAAAAGAGAGAAAAAATGAGCTAAGTGGCAAACAACCAGCGCCTCTGAAACCAGCTCCGATTCTCGATAATGCATTATTTTAAGACTGATTTTTTTTAAAGTCATTTTGTTTGGCCACTTTTCATTCAAAGATCATTAACGTTGATACAATTTACAATAATACTGAGTTAACACGTAATTACACCTTTCTGTAAAGAAAAAGATTTTCGTTCAGCTGGCGCTAAAGTAGTTTCGCAATTCTTTTGCCTCCTAGGAGATTATGACCCGATAACTCAGTAAACTTATCCAGTAAAACCGTAAAGAAGAGTAATTTCGACTCGCGATCAAACCCTCTTTCGGACTGATGCCCGAAGCACTGTAACTCGAACAAAAAAGAAGATAAAAAAGGATTGGGTTTCATTTGTAGAAAGAGACAGGTGTATCCTTACTCTGCCAAAAGACAAAACAAAAACGGGACAAGCTGAGAAGGGCGAAAAATGAATATAATATCAAATTCCTGTTTACGGTGGGAACTTAGGAACGAGCTCGGTTTTCTCAAGGAGGTGACTGACTTGTGACTTGTGTTCTTCATTCTCGCTCGAAAACCGGAAAGTATTTGTTAAAAATAAATTAGGTACAAGCGGGTTTCAATCGCCTTTTCTATGCGTAATACCCTCGTCATCGCTTGATTTTCAAGCCTTTTCGTTGCTGTCACCCCGTGAAGTGTGTTTAAAAGCAATTTATAAAAGCAATTTACACGCCTGGTCACGTGATCAGCGTTCATAGAAACAATGAGAGTGCAATATTTGGTTAATGCACATCAATTTGAATACCAGCTTACTCAGCTGAAAAAGATGTGTCTTAAATCCTTTTTTTAATATTTTTCTTGAAAAACGACTCTGAAAAATCTAAATGAACCAAAGGCAAGTTTCATGTTTCTTCGTGTTGTTTGATCAGATTATATTGTTAAAGAATTTGATCTTTATTGGTTTTGTTAGATTTCGATCGCTTGCATTGATTCTCTTGGTTGGTTTCCGATATGTTATCCTGCTTAGCTAAGCGAAATCAGGCAGCTTGTTTTTAATTCACCTACAATTTTCACACTGCAGGAAAAAAATATCAGCTTCGTTTTGGTGTATTCTCAAGCCGAATGCTAACGAAAACGGTGTTTTGAAAAAAAACAAATGCAGAAGAAAATAGCAACGATGACCATTCTGGGCTATTTTTTGTTAAAAACTCTCTAAGCCATCTGCCGTTTTTAATCTGATACAGTGTTTACAGGTCGGTTAATTTAACAATTCTCTGTCTTTTTTGTCGTCTGTGGCCAGCCAGCCAGTGTCGATAAAAGATCAGAATATACCAGCTTCAGATAAGGCTGTCTCTCCTTTCGTGACAGTTGTCGGGATGTTCGGGTTAAAGGTTTAATTAAAATCCAAAGAAATTTACCTGTAGGAGCAACCAAATACAAATAGAACCGCGCAATTCTTTAAAACTTGCTATCTGGAATTTGTCAGAAAAGAAAAAAAAAATATAAAAAGGCAAACGGAAATGAAACGATACTTTAGACGAAAAAATACCACAGAAAGCGTTATGCATATTTAGTTGCTAATCACTCGGTCGAATTTTAATTTACCTTCGATGGTGCCGAGGTGTGTAATCACTTTAAAATGATGAATTTATTTCAATGATTTTTCGATGCAGCTAGCTCGTCAAATTAATTAATCATTACTCATGCTGTTGTTTCTTTCTTTGAACAAGGCAAACGCTCTTGACTGAACATGACAACTTGACAACAAGCCGATATCGAACGCGGATTCTTCATTTACAGTATTCCAAATTTCGCTTTCTGCATTTGTCCTCGTTTAGGAGGGCTTCTCGAAACGTGTGACCATTTGGTTGATGCCGCTTTGTTCAGGCGACGAGAAATTGCTCATTCGTCGAGAAACTCGAAAGAGCAATTGACGCGTTCTTTGCGCCCCCTAATTTTAAGTCTCCTTATTACATGGGGAATAATTCATTAAACTATCGCTTGTGATCCTATTAGCTCTAAGCTAGATACCAGCTGTGCATACTACGAGCAGGTGAACTTTTCGTACCTCCCACAATTCAAATAGCAACATGGAGTGTTTGCGCTAAAATGGCAACCGAGTCGAATTCACATTGAAGCGTTGACAGCTCGGCCTTGCTAACTGGCTCACGTTAAACCATCTTCACGGGTACATCCTTGGGAACATTTCTCTCGCTAACCAGTTGTGTGTTATTATACGGTTTAATTCAATGTTCTTTTCGTTAATTAGGCAAATCATTTTCCAGTCTCGAGCCTTTAACGCCCGAACGCAATTTGGTGTCGGTCCGGAACAGCCGACCAATCAGAAGCGAGCAAGCGAAAAACAGCCACTCTTAGGGGCCTTTGTGTTATATTATGACCAGTTGATTGAATAGTTATTTGATTTGCAAACTTCAGGATGAGCAAAGAATACACTTCAGAATTCATTGTATAATTCCATTAGCAAAAAATAATAGGCAGGCTTTAAATATCGACATAATTCGATATTTGTAGTCAACCATTTGGCCGCGCGCCTCGTCACATCGACATCGAGCACCACCGTTTTAGCAAACTTGATCGCGTCACTGAACTACTCGTAACCGGTCATTTTACTTTTAATCATGGAAAGTAACTTACAAGGGCATCCTCATCGTACGTTTTTTCAGTCGCCGTTCTACGCGATGGTCTCTGCCCGTGGCCAGAATATTTCCAGCGCCAGCAGTTTGCCGTACGCCACGGCGGATTCTTGCTGCAGTGTTCCAAGTTATCTTCAGCCGGCGTATCACCACTCCTTCGCAAGTCGCCCGTACGAAGTGCCCTGCATGTATCACCCGAGTTCTTATGTGGATCCCCAGCTCCAACTCGCGGCTTTTCAAGGTAAGAATAAATTTCAATTTTCAATCGCAAAATAATCACTTTTAAATTGCGTGAACCAATTTTTAAGCTAAGAGTTTGTTTTGTGATTCATTTTGTCTTTGAGCTGACTCGCAACATTAAGTAATTGTTCGTGTCGCAAAAAATCGCATTAACTAATTTGTTCTCGATATTTTGGGGCCGATAACACGATGTCAGATTCTCTTCTCTTAACTTATGATTAGATAAAAAGAGAGTGCACAAACTAAACACGGCGATTTTTCACCGGATTATCTTACGCGATCACCGAGATTTGAGGATAAACCAAGAAATAACAGTAACAAATTAATGCTCCGCTTTGTTTTCAAGATTTTCATTCCGTTTTATGCCGCCTCTTGGTAACGAAGACACAAGAGAAATATTTCTCAAGCAGAATAATAGCTAAAGCAGAACAGAGGCTAAGAATCATCACAATATTGCTTTTCCAAATGATACAAACAAGCGATGAACAAGTTTCGCTGTTGCGTTCCCGAGGGAACGATTTTGAGTAGAAAAATTTAGAAATTAGTAGCGTCGCTTAAACAAGTGTTTTAGTTGTAAAAAGAATTCGGAGTGTTTTTTAGAAATAAATTTGTTAATTGTGCGCGTCACGTATGAATTTAAAATGTGGGACATTTTTTTTTTCGATAAAACGCTATTACGTAAAAGACAATATTTCTAGTCATAAACTGTACTTCCTGGACGTAAGCGGCAGACAAAGCTATATAACACACCGAGATATTTTTTAGCCGTTATCATCGCCTACACAGTAAACAAGAATAACTTTGCTGGCTTGACTGAAAAAGAAACAATGAATAATTTTCCTGAATATGTCCAGTTGATAACGGGAAAAAGTTAATGAAGGGGAATATTATAATTTTCAGTAAAGCTTTCAACTCACACATATTGGAAATCAGACACCTTAGTAGTTCAGCTTAGTCCCACCCTGAATTGTGAAGAAGCACGCTGAGTAAAAGAAGAGTAACAAGTATTAATGAGGTCATTTTTAATTTTATTCTTCATACAGGCCAGAGATTCTTAGATCATCTACGCCCACACAAGCCTCGGAGGATGAGGGTTCGGACAAACTTCAGTCCGTGGCAGTTAGAGCAGTTAGAAAGAGCGTTCGAGACCACGCATTACCCCGACGTTTTCATGCGCGAGGCCTTAGCGCTACGATTAGACCTCACGGAAGCCCGAGTCCAGGTATAATTTATGTTTCTTCGCCTTTTGCAAATAGAAATCACTGAATCTATTTTTGTTGTGCTATTTCGTCTATACCACTTCTTATTTTATTCAAACCACATCCCCCCGGTGCTCTGTGAGGTTTGTTATTGAAATTATAATCTTCTACTTCGGCCGGACAAGATCTTTTTTAAAACCAGACAGTCTAAACCGGATCCAGGGCGAGGACAGGCAGAGAACTAAACAGTTTTCTTTCAGCCTGGTGCTTTTTCTTTTGAATTTTGCTCGACAGTTAGCTTTTTGGACTTTAGAATCGAATATGGAGCGCAAACATTTCAAAAGTTGGTCAGTTGATGACTTTATGATTGACTCGTTATCAATTCCTGTTTACAGCTTATTTCTGCTTTGCTGACTCACAGCTTTGTCTCCTACGCTAAGCAGCTGAGTCCCACACCCCGAAATAAAACATTTATTCAAACTGTTACTGTTTGTCTTAGGAATATTCGTAAACATCCTAAAACCTCGCTCACGACACGCTGATTTTAAAGTAAAGTCCCAAGAAAGAGAAAAACGAAACTGGTTGTTAGAGTCATTCAATAAAAACCTCTTTTACGACACTTTTTTCGTCTATATGCAGACACAAAACCTTTTGATGGTAAGCAAATTAATACCAGAAACGAAAAAGAATTTCTCCGGTCGAAAGGTTAAAGGAAAAACCACACAGTTGTTTGATAATTTTGACGTCGTGTCACTTACTATCTGATTTACTGTGTTAACCTGTTGTCTTGATATTTAGACACGTTATTCGTTAATTCCCTTTTCGCTTACATTATTCTATGACAGGTGGGAGGACAAAAACTAGCCAATGAAACCCACTAGCCAAAGCAAAACGGAAAATCGGGCTAATTCGATTGAACTCGGCACGCATTGTCTTCTCGTTTCTTTTGAAAGCTTCCGTGTAACTGAAAAAAAATGACTGCAACATGAATAACCTAACTAACATCAAAACATCATACAAGAATTATAATCGGCGTTATTAACCACTAAGATCACTCAGTTCGCTTTTTATTAATGGTTGGCACGAGCGACAGTTTTTAAAAGAAAGAAGCAATTATTTTCCCCCGTCGAGGATGCAATCTTTGTTTGTAATGAGCGACATTAATATTGTTTTGGCTGAATATTTATCGCCACACTTGGTTCCTTTCTTCAATGTTTCAAAATTCAAAGCGTGCCACGCTGCATTCACTTTCCTTTATTTTCTTTTAATTGGAAATTTTTAATCAAAGGGATTGAAATAAAGGTACCAAATGTTGCTCTCCCATCCGCAATGTGGTTTGTTATTTCTGACTTCAAAACTGCGAGTAAAAATGTCTCGGCTAACTCAACACTTTCTGTCGCGTTCTATTTTTCGAAATTACCATCAAGAAAACAGTTATATCTTAAAACAGGAATAGGTAAATGATATCTAAACCAAACTTGACAACAGATGACTTAAGATGCAAATTCTCTTGTTCTGCTGTATCGCCGTCCATTGTTCAATTCCACAGCGAGCATTTACAAGCAAGAAAGGAATAATTGCTTCCTAATATTTTATTTACCCCAGTTGGCCTGACACATGAAAGCGTTTTGATAAATGCGTCGATTTTTGACTTCACTTGGTGTATCGAACATACAGAGGCCAACAGATCTTCTTTGCTCAATAAGAATAAAGATTGAACAACAATGTTGAAATTTTGTAATGAAATAAGTTTCCAAACCTGCATAAAAACCGGTCGTTTTTGTATTAATGGTGGTAAATATAATAAAGGTTATTGTATGATGCCACATGCTGCCAAATCATGCTGAGAGAAAACAATGCCTTTAAAGTAGTTTTTTTCAGAGTAACGTTTTAAAAATATTCCTTGATGTATTTTTTCAGGTGTGGTTTCAAAACCGACGTGCAAAATGGCGGAAGAGGGAAAAAGCGAAAGATGGTGAAGATGCGGAGAAGGATTCAGACAACAACGAGGAAACGGAGGTGAATCCGGAGAAAAAGGAAGCGAGCGCAGAAGACTATGAACTGAGCGGTGATATGGAGATTAAACGGGAAAAGGACAGCAGTGTGGAACGGGAAGGACACGATACAGGCGATGAAGAGAAATCGGAAGACGAATATCGCCAGGGGGCTGCAAGAAAACCTGTTAAGGAGGAATACCCAGCACAGTGTGGGCGATTTAAGGGATGTGGTCACGTTTACGCCGAGAAAGAACACAGCCCGAGAAATTTCGATTATTTTGAGAAGATTAGAACATCAAGCATCGCCGCACTTCGACGAAGGGCTAAAGAGCACGAAGTACTCCTCACTTCACAGAATTCTGTGATTTAAGATAATGAAGATCATTAGAGATCATGTCCAACGTTTGCCACTTTGACACGTTGAACAACTTCAGTGACATCTGAGGCAAATGAGCTCTTTGTCATGACCAGTGACTGATCGTGTTGGCGTAAACTTTAAGTGTAAATACTAGTTCAGTCGATGCACATTTTGCGTATGTCATCTCTAAAGAATACAATTCAGTTTTAAAATTCAGAAAACTATGGGTCACTGTGCCAAATATTGATTAATAAAGATATAATGTTTCGCGTTTCTGCCAAAAACGCAACAGTAGCAACTGTCATGACGCTTTGTTTGGTGACAGAATAACTAAACAAATGTTAACTCAACTCAACAAGGTAATTTGCAGTCGTGGACCAAAACAGGTCGAAAAAAAGAGGAACGATCTCACGCCTCCAGGTTTTAACTAGAAAGAAGGTCTCAGCCACTATTCGTACAATCTCCGCTATTTTTGTAGGTAAATTTTAACATTGATTAAGATTTACATGTAAGACCTCTAAACAACTTTCTTTTTAAAGGCAAGATTGAATAAATTGTATTGTATTGATGTCAAATCGAATCAGTAGAAAGCAGTGGAATACCTCTACCAGGAACGCCTTATCTTGGCGAAAAATTAAGTTTATCTTCTTTGTAGATGGTAATTAAAAGTTAATTTTGATTCAGATACGTTTTGTCGCTCTAATCAAAAGTAACAAACATTAGATGGGTATCTGAAGTATTATTGTTAAATATTGAAATCAGGTTGAAAAATTATCAAAATCGAGTTAAAACTCTGTAATTAGTTAATGGTCGTCTCGACCAAGTATTGAAATAAAACTACGAGGTATAAAGCAATAATATCGTCACTATTTCCTAACAATGACTCTTTAGTGAAACAAATGAAAGCAATATTTTCGTGCTGCCCTGTCGGTCTGAAGCGGCTTTTAACAAACAGAGTATTAAACTTACTGTTAATTAGAAAAATTGCACACAAGTTTGGTTTATTAAATATTCGGTTTCATTTGATCCGAAACACTGAGTAAAAAGTAATTTTGAGCAAGTTTTTAAGATCAAATTTCTTTTGTTATACACAACCATTAATCATCTACACAAAAGAAATAACTCTTTTATAACGTATTTTAGATTTTGCGAATTATAATGGTTTGTTAATATATTCGTTTACTTGAATTGTCTCGACTTTTTTGCTAACCGATTGAAACGTTAACGTTTCTTGGAGAATTTTCAAAACGCTTTCATTTCTTTTCATTTTGCTGTGTCGTTGTTCTTTTTAACTTCACACATATATATAAAAATCATCGACTTACAAAATCAAACATTTGTTCCAGAGGGACCAAATGTTGTCAAATGATATTTTGTTTTTTCGCGGCGAATTTCTTTTTAACATCCTTACCACTTCAAGGATGTCGGAGCTTAAATCCAAGTTCTAGAAGTTATTCCTAAATTAGTATTGATACGTTTTATATTTTAATTATCTGGCCTGCACTTGAGGCCATACATAAGGAGCAAATGTTACTGGAAAATTTATACAGAATATAAGTACTGGAAGCTCTAGAGGTTTATAGTTGGACGATCACACATTGCATTTTAAACATTTACAATTAAAACGACTCACTAAGCGCTGAAATGATCGCTGTTTATTTGCTTTCCCCTTTCGTTGTTCTCGCAAAATTGATCGTGTATTTGCCTTTTTGTTCGTTTTCAGAGAAACGTCAAGTACATTTTTGCTGTGGTCTTTACATCGAACAAACTTTCCGCGCAGATATAGTATAAATTTGCAACATTGTATTATTACATTATTTAGAAAGAAAGGGAAATATGAACCGTAAATTTGAGACGTCGTTTGGGTGTGTTTGAATTTCTGTTGTTTGAGGTGGATGCATTAGGGCTTTTGAAGTGATTCATCAAAGTTTTCTTCGTAACAGCTGATGGGTAAACGCAAATTTCGCTTCAGAAATTAAATAAATTTCAATTCTCTAGAGCTTCACAAGGTAAACGATGTCGCGCAGATTATGAAATAAATCCTTTTACTGAATTCGCGTTGTTTTGCGAAAATCAATTTGCCACTCTCTGCGTTCGAAAATACTTTACATTATAATTTCATTTTTATATTGTGTTACGCGGTAAAAAACTCAAAAGGTCCGAAAATTTAATTTTTCAATTTACTGATAGCTTTAAAGGTCAAACTGCTTGGAGGATTAATTAACCTAGACAAACGAAACGTCCCGGTTTTGTTTCGGCTTTGCCTTGAGTACAATCTTGTGTTTTACTATATTATTCGTTTGCTAAAAAGTGTTTTACGGTTCATAACCTTTTCATTGTCGACTTTTTTCAATGCATTTAATTCTTGAACAAGAGTTAGCTATCACGTTTTTAGTATTTTCAAACTGAATACATATTTGGAGTGAGTTTAGAAATATATTTCAAACGGAGAATTTTTTTTTTTTAATTATATATTGCCTTCTGCGTTGTCTCTCGGACGAGTGAGCTAGTAATCTGTTAAACGCCGCCTAAAACAGTCATTACGGAAGTGCCAATTGAGAATAAGAACACAAAAACTACTTTCCTTTATTTAGTCTTTAATTTATTCGTGGGAATTTTTTTCCAGGGAAAGAATACGGTGACCAAATGAACCATTAGACATCCCATTGCGGGATTCTTAAAAATCGGAGGTCAAATTTGAAACGCAAACTTGAACTAAGTACGAGAAGACACACCGAGTGAATGAAATGGCCTTAAAATCACGGATGTTGGCGGTGTCAACACATGTTGGGTTCTCATAATTATTATCGTATTTCGAAAATCGAATTACTCATTGCTTCCAAGCTTATAAAATGGATTTTGTTCGGCGCAAATGAAACGAATTAATTGCAAATTCTTAATTGTTTACGCGCGCCGAGCTATAAGACGATCAAAGTTAGTGTGGGAAAGTTTTTCGCTGTCCCAAACGGTGTTTAGTATTTTTTTAATTCTTAAAAAGGGGGCGATAATTTTCCAAAGCACAAGCATAGGCTTGAATACGTTACAGTGTTTTAAATAATTTACCCCTTCAAATCAAAACTATTGAGTGAAATTCTGCTACCAAAATCCCTTAACGTCTGAGTAAATCGAAACTGATTGATAACAAAGGAAATCGAGCCATCCTTCGTTTTCATTTCATTCAATCCGCCGGATCATATTCATGTTTATAGTAGCTGCTAATTTCTTTGGAACATCACCTTCGAAATTTTTCGAGTTTCGCACCTGGGTCAACACCGCTCTAAAAGGTTTACGGTTTTATTTACCCAAAATCAAAAAGAGTCGATCAGTATCGAATTTGTCAAGTAATTTAACACGCAAATTGTCGACGCTCATTTGAATTTAGAAGTCATTATACGTTTACGCTGCCAGGTTGTTTAACTTTGCAAACTACAACCTTGTCAGGAATAAATTCTAAATTAAAACGCGGCAAATCAATATTATCCACCTTTTTTGCTCGCAATTTAACTAAGCGCCGTTCAGCGCTTCTTAATCGCTAAACTGATATGAAAATTAATCGATTTTCAATTGCTTTATTCTCTAATTTGTCACCAACAATTTGCGATCTATATCGTTTACGGCTTTTAACTGAGCAATTTCGAATTCATCGCGTACTTTAGTGAAAACGAGACCGCCTTTCATTTAAGGAGAATTTTTGGCGGTTGCTTTTGTCAACGCATGATTAAAACTGATATGCATCCAAAAACGGGATAAATTCTTGGTTACTAAGAGAAAAGATGATTAGGTTTTGAAATATGTATATTTCCATCTATGCAATGAGATAGGAAAATAAAAAAGCATAAATCACCTTATTTTGCACGCAAGCAGAAGGGTATACATTTTCTCAGTTGTTTTATCTTATCTGGGCCTAAAGTGTTTTTTTTTGGATAAGTCCCGTTTCGTTCAAATCAGTTCATTTCTTTTCTAGCCTGTGTAAATTAGTTTCTGTGTGCTATGGGTCGGCGATGTGACCAGTGAAAACGCTTGAAGCAGACGGCGTTTAAAAGGCGTTTTAGCCATCATGACCCAGTGTAAGCTCAACTGAAGGCACTAATAAACATCACCAAAATACTGAAAATATTCCGTATGGCCACACAATTACATCTTTTAACTTTATACAAAGACTAGAAAATATATTGTTAAAAGAAACTCAGTTTTTTCAACAGACTACCTTCCCTAAACACCTGCTCATACATTAAAGTAAAAAACGCGTTGAATTTCGTCGACTTAAAATTTTGGACATTTCGAACAGGATTTTGGACAAAGCTGTAGTGAAAACTATACTTGGCTTGATTTTAACCTTAATAAGGCTGATAAAATAAAGAAAGTTAGAAAACCTCTTACAGATATGTGTATAAACGATCTTTTGTGATCTTTATGGATAAATCAGAATAAATTTTATCTTTATTAGCGTTCTGTAACTGATTTACGCTCGTTAAATTTCATAGCCTGAAAAAGTACGTATGGCTTGATTGGTTTTATCAAAGCGTTTGCCCGAAATTAAATACATTGGTAAACTATGGGTTTTAGCGTAAATGTACTGTCTAGAAAAAATTACATGGTTAGGGAGATTCCCAGCCGAAGGCTTTGTTTTTCATACGTTTGAACACTATTCTGAAATTTCTCTGTAAAAAAAAAAAAAAGAAAAAAAAAAGAAATTTCTCTGTAGTGCGTGCAATCTTGAAATGCCGCCATAGGTTTGTCGCGGAAGGCCCCATTTATGAGGTAGAAAAAAATATAGGAGTATTAGCAGATTTGAAATAGATAGGAAAACATATGGACGTTCAAATCTATCCGACAAGAATAGCTTTCGTGTAGGGTTAACCTATTTACCATTTTTCTTAAATTTCATCCTATTTTTTTAATTGTGACTTTTTTAGTAATCCTTTTTAATCTTCTCAAGTCTTCAACATGTCTGGACTGTCAGGTTCCTCTACGACTCGTTTATCTGGCGATTAATACAGCGGTTACGGGATTAACTGTACAAACTGTAGCGCAGCTAACTTTCTAGTTCCTGAAGTTCTGTGCTGTGAAAGTAAGGAACCAAATGTGAAAGTAAGCCATCAAATGTGAAAGTAAGCCATCAAATGTGAAAGAAAGCCACCCAAATGTGAAAGTAAGCCATCAAATATGAAAGAAAGCCACCCAAATGTGAAAGTAAGCCATCAAATGTGAAAGAAAGCCACCCAAATATGAAAGTAAGCCATCAAATGTGAAAGTAAGCCATCAAATATGAAAGAAAGCCACCCAAATGTGAAAGTAAGCCACCAAATGTGAAAGAAAGCCACCCAAATGTGAAAGTAAGCCATCAAATGTGAAAGTAAGCCATCAAATATGAAAGAAAGCCACCCAAATGTGAAAGTAAGCCACCAAATGTGAAAGAAAGCCACCCAAATGTGAAAGTAAGCCATCAAATGTGAAAGAAAGCCACCCAAATGTCATACGCAAAAATCTTTAAAACTTTCGATGGGGAGCTTAATTCGTATTATATGTACATGTACGTCGCTACAGTAAGCTCTTTCTCACAATAAACTTGTTTTGCATTTCACTCTCTCAGACATAAAATCCGCTTCCAAATTAAACCCAAACATTTTTCAAGACTCGGTTTCTTCCAAGAATAATTGTCCCGAAAATAAGTCCAATATAAGAAAGCCTTTCGAACGAATCTAATACAACATACATGACCAACATTCCTTTGGGTATTTCGGGTTTCCTCTCTAAAGGGGGGGGGGGGGGGGGGGGGGGGGGGGTTGATACACTCAGGTAAAGATAGAATTTGCTATTGGCGTTTCCCCAACAGCTTTAGTCTTTGGTCTTTACAAAGATTACAGTTGTAAATCCTGTTCAAGCTTGATTTGCTTACGCCTATTTAGTGGCTTTGTACAACCGCAAAGATTTCTCAGTCATAATCACTTTCAGTTGTGAACTACATTTATGAGATTTCCTACTTCTTGGCAATTTCCGAAAAAAAAAAAGACTTTCAATTGATTGACACGGGATTATCAGCACTACCTTTACGCCGAACCAGCAGTAAAGTGAAAACGGAAACTTTACTTCGTACCCGTTAAGACCTGGCTAAACTAGGAAACATTGTTGCCGAAACATCGTTCCTTGTCATGTTTCCTGGGTGGCTAAATTAACGGGAAACAAGAAAAATGTTTTGCTGCCCGAGTGGATAAACTAGGATTCAATGCTGCAGGAACAAAGTGTCACACATGCGCGTAAATTAGTCAACATTGCTTCCATGGCGGCTAAACTGGGCAACATATGTTCCGGAAGCAAATTTTGTGTCCGGGAAACAAAAATGTTTTGACTTGAAGCAGAAACATTTTTTGTTGCCGTGAAGCAAAATTTGTTTCCGCAACATATGTTTCCCGCGTGGCTAAACTGGGAAGCATTTGCGTCCGCAACAATGTTTCGGCAACAACGTTTCCTAGTTTAGCCAGGCCTTTACGGTATAAAATTACACTTGAATTTATTTTGGAGGCTTTTTACAAATCGTTCTCTGTCAAAGGTTACAAACAACTCCTTTACCATCCCTATATATTGGTGATTTTCAACAGCGTTACAAAATATTGTTGGTTTGCATGAAAAACACCAGAAAACTATCAGTCAAAATTAAAGCCCTGTAGCGTTCTTCTCAACGGAGTTAGCACGAAAATAATTTTGAGAAAATTACAGTAGTTTAGTATGCAGCCGCCATGTTTGTGGGCACAAATATGGCGGCCAGTTAAGTAAATTCTACCAATAATATTATTTGCTTTTACTTGGAATCACTTTGAATATCACTTTTAAATTATTATCACGTCTGAAAATTAAAAAGAAATGCGATGAAAATATCCGCTTTTTGACAGTTACCGTAAGAAACATCATGGACGTCACAAATTTCAAAATGCTTTATCTCTTACACGAAGCACTGAATCGATGCCAGAATTTATAGAGCTTTAAATTCACTATATCTAGGATATATGAAAAGAATAGCTTTGTAGGATTAACAGTTTATATGTCAGATGAAAACCACCTTATACATGACCTGCGATCAGGGAGTGTTTTTCCAGCCTTCCCCGGAGTGATAAGTAGGGAAGGAGGGCTTGGTCTCAGGTTACGCTATACAAGGCCTGTGGATGGGGTAAGCTACTCAAAAATATTTTAATTACCGTAAATGATCTAATAAACGGCCGGGGCGTCTATTAACTTTTCGGGGTCCTCACGATAGAAAAAGAGTTTGTGAGCAGGAGACTAGTCCAATCTGCGCAAAAGTCGTTCATAGTTCGTTATCGATGTCTTCATCGTCATCGGGGCCAACCATGTTGGCATCGTTGGCCTGTTCGATGGTTGAGGCGACACGGAACGTTTATTAGAGGGGGCGTCTAATACAAACTTTGTACTTCAAGAGGGGCGCTTATTAGATAGGAGGTGTTTATTTGATAGTGGGCGTTAATTAGATCATTTACGGTATATAAGGAGCTCCCATCCCCCCCCCCCCCCCCCCTCGGCGTTCAAACCCTTACCCTTTTATATACCATTTTTGACAGAAAAGGTAACCCTTTCATTTACCTTGATAGTAACATGGTACCCCTCTCACATACCTACAGAAGAATACTGATGCCCCCCCCCCCCCCCCCCCCCCGCAATACTGCATCTCTTTTCCAATTTTAATGCCAGTTTTGCTGAGCTTGTTATTAAATGCTAAGTGTCTGATGACAAAATTGTTTGGTAAAATGGCGTTTCAAGAGGTTTAAAAGGAAGCATAGGATCTTTTTCAACGAAATGAGTAAATTTGAATTTTTGTACAATGAAGGTTAATAGAGTGATTTTACTAAACCCGTAAAACAGTTTCTACAGTTGTTTTCTTTTGTTTAGTTTTGACTATTACGCACTAACTGTTAGATATTTTGTTATGCATTAAATAAAATCACCCTATCATCTGGTTAACTCCTGTATTCAAATGTAGCACTAAGTAGCTAGACTAAGAATATGAATCGTGTACATGACACTGCATTTAATTTCTTTTATGGGATTATCGTTGAATAATGCAAATATTGAGTTACATATTATGAATCCCATTTATGCTGTTGTCGCTTTCTCTTTCTGCTTTTATTTGTACATGTAGTTTATGATTTTTGAGTTACATGTAATGGGATGTACCCAGGGGGGGTACTCAAAGTATACATGACGGGGGGGGTCCGACGTATTTTTTTGGGTTGAAAATTTACACGCTCGGTATTTTTTGGGGTCAAGAGATCTGTCACGTATTTTTTTAGGTCTTAAAAAAATACGCGTATTGTTTTGGGTTTTATCTCCGAGCAAACTTTTCGTTTCGGGTTTTCGTTGTCTGTAAATGCAGGAGCAGAAGGGAGGATGAAGAGACATTAACAGACATACCAGTTTCATAAGCTTATTTTAATAAGCTTATGAATCATGCATTAGAAAATTCTGCTTAACTAAATAAATCAGTATTGAGGTATTTAAGTCTTGTATTTTTTTGGGTCTAAAATTTCAGGCTTGTGTATTTTTTGTGTTTGCAATATGAAGCTCCGTCGGACCTCCCCGTCATGTAAACTTCGAGTACCCCCCCTGGGGGGATGTACCAGTTATGACAGTCTTAATTGCCTGAACAGCATACTTGGTTATGCTTCTCAGTGCTGCAGCAGTTTATAAGAGGCCTACTCTCCATTGAAACAGTGGTATAGATGATGTAAGGAACTGCAGCACACCATTCATACTAGGTGTGCCCCATCTTCTCCATAACTGGCCTCTTCACTTGCCAACAAGAATTGCCATACAAGGTATGCCTTACTAAGTCTTTATCTGTAAAGCTGTACTTAAGCATGATCTTCATCAAGATCTTCAGCACTTTTTCTTTCTTGCCTAGTTATGAATGAAGAACTTCAATCCCATCCAGTTGAAATACATAAAGACCACAAACACTGGTATGGAGGTCGGCACAAGAAGGCCAAAGTAGCATGGTGAATACTGGTTTAGACATGATTCTGGAAAATCCTGAAACATTAGCAAACATGCTATCATTAACTGTAAAGAACTTGGGCAAGATGTAAGGGGAAATTGATTCAGCCAGCTTTTCCGTTTTTCCGGGGGAAGGGATTTTGACATTTTGACACTTAGGGTCCTTGGGTGCTGTCCCTGGGTCGGGAATTTGACATGGCTGCCATCCTGGAAGGCCGAGAGAACCTGGAAATGACTCCCGCGCAAAACACTCTGCTGCTTTATCGTGAAGGAAAGGAAAGCAAATTTGTGGAAAAATGCCCAGGGGTGGGAAATTTGGCTTTGGTTTCCATGAAAATGTCAAATTCCCCTGGGTCTGTCCGCCCCCTCCCCACTCTGGGGCTTAACATTGACAGTGCATTACAGCACTCCCAAAAGATGACCCACAGAAAGTAGTATCAATGTTTGTGTACCGGTAAGTTTTTCCTCAACAAACAGATTGATATATCCTTACCTCTGTAGTTAAATAGGTATAAAATATTCCGAAAAGGCAAAGAAAAACGAAGATCGGAGAGAAGATTAGCAAAAAATACGGAGCCAAACGGTCGGCAAAAGTGTAATGAACTTCTCCTCGTCCGTCCGCCATTACATTTACGCGGCTGACCGCTGTTCAACAAGTGTTGTAGTGCACAAATTTTCTTGTATGTTTGCTGACCAGAACATGCTTTGATCGCGATCTCATTCGAATCCAACATGGCGGGAGATTCAGTTCATTCTGTGTATCGAAGCCCTCTTACAAGCCGTTATGCTAGCCCTGAAATGGCGTTCAATTTCTCCGAGGACAAGAAATTCTCTACGTGGCGAAGGTTATGGCTTTTACTTGCGAAATCCGAGAAGGTAAAACTTACCTATAGAAACATTCGTAAAAGACATTTTCAGCTTTACACAGGCAACACAGCAAGCTTAGCTTAATTGGTCAGGATTTGAATGATTTCAATAATATTATTATTGTAGATGCTGGGATTGGATATTACAGATGAACAAATTCAAGAAATGGAAGCTAACTTGACGAATATAGACTACAATCTTGCGGCTGCTGAAGAGAGGAAACGTAGACATGACGTCATGGCGCACGTTCACACGTTTGGTGTGTGCTGTCCCAAGGCGGCCCCCATAATACACCTGGGAGCCACATCCTGTTATGTTGGTGATAATACCGTAAGTTATTACAGATACAAAATTCTCCGTAAAAAAAAGAACCTCCAGACCTGTGGTAGTTGGGGGAGGGGGTTGGGGGTAGGGGGCTTGGAGTGGGGGAGGGGGGAGGGGGTGGTGTGGCAGGAATGGGGACCAGAGGTAGGGGGTCTAAACTTCCTGTACCTTTAACCCCCTGTTTCTGCACCAGACTCCTGCCCGCCAGATTGCTTCACTCGCAGATCACTTGCGTGTGTGACCCAAAGCCGAGCCTGCTCGCAGGCTATGCCCCTTCTTTCTTGGTAGCTTGAATAGCTCTTGTTACTTAGTGAAATTTCTATTGTAGGTGGTACATGTATGGTAAAATGGTAGAGAACACCTTGGTTTAAACCTCTGCCTAATAATTGCCAAGTATTACTTCTACTTCGCTTCAAGAGAGAAGGAACCCTACTACTTCGAAGCTTTCCTTGTCTTTTTAAAGGTCAAATTAGCCATTGAGAAAAGTAAAGCAATATCACAAATTAATTCTTAAACTGAATGTAAGTTATTTTCATTGTGAGCAATGCAAGCTATTTTCATTGTGAGCACTAGATTCCACACAACTATTCTAAAGCATAGCCTAACGTTAATAACGAGCACACACTTAGTTTCTTTGTAGGTAGCTTTCTATTTATTTATTTTTTCTTTTAGTAGTTTTCTTTTCTTTTTGTTTATACATGTAAGTTACTTTATACCTATTCAATCTTTGTAAGTGTTGTAAACCATAAATCAATAAAGAAAAAAAAAGAAAAAAAAAAGGTACATGTAAATCTGAGACTTGCCGAAACACCAAGACCCTTGTTACAAGCACAATCTATCATGAACCCAGAACCGTGATAGAATGGGAGCTAAGCTGTAACTTGTCTGGTTTCAGAGTATCTGATTAGTAAAGCTGCTTTGACTTCTGTTTGTTTGTGGTTGGCCATGACAACTATGTAACATTAGGAAAAGTGGAGTTACAAGATAAAATCCTTTATTTTACTTACCCACAGGTGCTTATTTAATTTAGTCATTTGCTTTAACAGATATTGTTAGAAATAACTACATGGGGGCTTCTTATGGCTTCTTTCAGCTATCTGTTAGCTGTTAAAAAGTTGTTGAAAGTCGCTATAGGCACTTAACTTTTGGTTAACTTCTTCCCTCAAAACACTATATTTCAAAAATCTGGCAAGAAGGCAATTCTTAAGCTGTAGTTATAAGTGATTTATGCTGCTGGGGAAATAACTGAAATTGGAGGCTGTCAAAATGGCAGGTACTAAAACCAGGAACTGGGACACCAGAACAGCCTGGAACACCCTTCCAAAAGCTCACCAAAAACACTAACCCTAACCTCCAAAACACTACATGTACATGTAGCTGCAGCTGCTAACTAAATCACCAACCGCTAACTTCTAACCTAATCCTAACCATAAACTAAACTAACCTTGTTTGTGGGTGTTCTTGTGTTCCTGGTTTTAGTGCATGCTTGTCAAAACACCCATCATCAACACAATTCCTAGTCAAGACTTCTCTCATCCAGAGGATCAGGTAAAGTAAGTCTGTATACAAGCCTAGGGGCCCATCAGGACTGAGCTTATCCCGGTTTCTGTAGCATGAAGCGACTGGGAGTATTGCTATTCCCCACTCCCCCCTGGATGGGATACTAGTCCATCGCAGGGTTACCCCCAGCAGTAAATTCGCCGGTACCCATTTATACACCTGGGTGGAGAGAGGCACTATGAGAGTAAAGTATCTTGCCTAAGAATGTAACGCAGTGCCCCGGCCAGGGCTCGAACCTTACCGCTCGATCCGGAGTCCAGCGCACCAACCATTAGGCCACCGCGCCTCCCTATCCAGATGATTACACTATACTAAATACTCAGATACTCCTGTGGTCAAGAACTTTTTAAATTATGAATAATTATTTTGTAGCTTCTAGATAAGATGAGGTAAAGTTATGTTGATATTGATATGAAAAAAAAATTCTTGAACTTTGATAGGACCTGATTGTGATAAAAGATGCTTTCAACATTTTACTTCCAAAGGTAACTACATGTCGTAAGAAACTCTTTTGAGAAATATTGTTATTAGCCATGCTCTAAACGAGCAGGGGACTGGGTACGAACATATTTTCTCTTCGGTACAAGCATTCAATATTGATTGGATTGAAAAATGGGGCATGTCATCTAAAAGAGCATCCAAAAATTAGTAAATTCACCAAATTTGACAGTTATTGGTTTAAACCCAATGGCATGGTACACTTAGTATGGATTGGAGGGACAGGCGTCCTCCAATCCATACTAAGCTCTCTTATTTTAAAAGTGTACCATGCCTTTGCGTTTAAACCAATAACCATTAAATTTGGTAAATTTACTAAATTTTTGGATGCTCTTTTAGATTACGTGCCCCATTTTCAATTCAATCGATATTGAATATTCGTACCAAGCAAAAATATGTTCGTACCCAGTCCCCTGCTCGTTTAGAACATGGCCAATTGAGTGTTCCTATGCTCACTTGACAACTCAAGTTTCATTTTATTGTATCTGAACTGAGTATGTGTTGATAAACATTAAAAAATCAATTTACCAAAAGGAAATACACAATGTAGTTATTCTTTGTGACAAATCCTTCATCTTTTCATTCACATGGCCATGGCTGTCTTAGTTTATTTTATGTACTCTCAGACATACACTGTAGCTAGTGTACAGCTGTTTTACTGCTGCTTTTGTATTAATTTTGCACTTGTCTACTTTTTAATATCAAGTTTGTTTTTATTTGAAGCTTGCCAGGTGCATAGAAAGGCTATCAGGCTTCGCAGAAAAGTACAAGTCAATCCCCACTCTTGGCTACACACATTTTCAGTGAGTATAAAAAGTACATGTACTAAGTACCGATCGCAAGTCTGAGCAATAAATTGGCCAGCATCGTAAGCATGCAGTGCATGTAGGCAGCAGGCAATGGAGCTGCATTTTTTCAGTAGGTATGCAATGTGTGCAGAGGGATATAAAGGTCTAAAGCATTTCTCAAACATTGTGCACCTATCATGCTAAGTCTCAAAATTTAATTTGATCTTAAAATGTCTCAAACTGAGACATGGTGTTCTAATGGTTAGTTTGCTGGACTCTTGTTTACCTCTCTCAACCCACTGGCTCGTTCAAATGGTGGACTATGCTATCCATCAGATAAGTGTTGACAGAACAAACTATGCTAACTACTGGATTTGTCTGGTGGATAGCATCCAACCTTTGAACAACCAGGGCTGTGAGTATATTCGTGAATGGGTACCAGTAAATTGTTGGGGCATCCTGAGTTATGCTGGGGAGTAACCTGCGTCCCATCCGTCCCATCCAGGGCGAATAGCAATTCTGCCAGCTATTTCATGCTACAGAAATTGGAGTGAAGGACCTAGAGCTATGAGCTACTTGGGATTTCAATGCTTTGCGTACAAAACGGCTCAAGTGGATGTCATTTGATATCTTTCGTAGACACTTGAATATTATACTTGTTTTTATCTACAGGCCTGCTCAGTTGACTACAGTGGGGAAGAGAGCATGTCTTTGGTTGTCAGATCTCCTTATGGACCTAAGAAACCTTACCAGGGCTCGGGATGATTTACGATTCAGAGGAGTGAAGGGCACAACTGGTACTCAGGCTAGTTTCCTTAGTCTTTTTGATGGAGATCATGAAAAGGTAAATAGTTAATATCACCATACTTGTATTTTGACTAACTGTTTTCTTTGTTCTTTTAACTCCAGCACCCCATTTAAACCTGGAATTAGCCAGTCAAGTTCTGTAAAGTTCTGAAACAAATCCCCCCCCCAAATGTAGCAAAAACATTTCACAGTTGTTAGCAAAACCCAGAAGCAGCTGTCCTGGACAAGCTAAATTTGAGAGCTGCTAGTTTGAAGGGCAAGCTGGAATTCAAGTGTTTGTTTTTTTTTCCTCAAGCCCTGTTTATAGGTTATGAGAAAGTGACTCATCATGCCAAAATGGCTCAAAACATGGTAATTGTGAAGAAGAGCTCCCCTCACCCGACTGTCGGCCATCTGTCGCACGACAGGCTACCGACAGGCCACCGACAGATGACTGACAGGTTACCGACAGTTTCCCAAAACAGACAATTTTACTGTAAAATAGAACAGAAAAAGCCGGAGTTAACCAACATAGAAAGCAATATTAAAGGCTAGATAAACATTGTATTTCATCGTAATACATCATCTACTTACTGATAAAAAAATTGACCGCTCACCGAGATTTATATGAAGTTTAATTTGTTATAAATTTATCAACTGCTTAATTTTTAGTCTACTGGGCAAGCGCTGAAATCATTTTCGAAGATGATTTGATCCAAAAGTTGGTAAAACGTAGGCATAAAATTCTCGAGACACGCACTCGCTATTATCGCCCTACAATGCAATGCGAACCCTTATGGTATATAATAATATTTTCCAATATGGCGGCTGAAAATGAAATGCTGTACTTGCGTAAATACTCTGGTCGCTTTTGGCAACATTGACGCCAGCTTTAAGCAGTGACTACCCTAACTGAAGAGGATATAACTTTCTTTTCAATTTATTATACATCTTGGGAGTGGCATTTGAAGAAAATCTAGAAAAAACCTGAAGGTAAACCACCGACAACTTACCAACACATTACCGACATGTTACCGACACATCACCAATGGCCAACTGTCGGCCGACAAACGTCCGACAGATGGCCTGCACATTAGCCAAAATCTGTCGGCCGTCTGTCGTCAAACGGCCAACAGTTGGCCGACAGACGGCCGACAGTTGGTTAGTCGACAAATGGCCAACAGACGGCTGACAGTCGGTTTGGGAAGCTGTTCTTCACAGTTACCCAAAACATAACCCCAAGAAATATAGTTTTTTTTTTCTCCAATTTTAATACAGTTGCTAGAGATAATATATAGCTCCTGAATAAAAAAAGTTCACCTGAATATTTTCATTCCCCCAAAAGTCCTGAACTCAACAATTTCAAACCCCTTTAAGGGCTTTGCACCATCCTCCATTTCACTAAAAAATATACCCAAGTTCTGCCCCCCCCCCCTCCTCCCCAGAGATTCCTGACTGACTGTTATATGGTTGACCAGTGACTAGCTTGACAGGTCATTTACAACCTTATCCTGATTTTTCATTATACTACTAGGTGGAAAGACTGGACCAACTGGTGACAGAAATGGCTGGTTTTAACAGCCATTACATAGTCACAGGACAAACATATAGCCGAAAAGTAGACCTGGACTGTTTGTCAGCTCTCAGCAGTCTTGGGGCTTCTGTTCATAAGGTAATTAAAGCGGCAGATTTTGCTATGTAGCAGTCGCCATGGTACATGTTTTAAGTGCAGTGGATTTAGGATTCAGAATTGTGGTGTTGAAGCCTGGCGGACCCTGGTCCTTCTGCTCTGTTCTTGACAGTGAAGCACTTAAGCCTACGTTAGATTACGTTAAGATTTTATATTAAATGAAAAAGGTGTTTGTACATTTATTTTTTCAGTATTACCAGGGCTCGACAAAAGTCCCGTCCAGTTGTCCAGGACAAGTAGTTTTCGAGGCCGGGCAAGTAACTTTTCACGGTCACTTGCCTGACGGTCAAGCGCCTGGGCAAAACCCTCCATCAACTAAATGACAAATAATCAGAACTACAGACAGCGTAAAACAATTGTTTCACAATGCTCAAGCTGTGAAAAATGTCAATCGTTTGTAAGTCATGGAAGCGCTTAAAATGACTTTTTCTAATGTACTATACTAGACATCTTTAAATATGTTTCTTACTGAAGTGCATTGAAGCGTGATCGGTGACGGTTGAAATTCTACCGTGTTTGTTCAAGCATAAAATATTGCGAGTTGGTCGGCGCTGAACAAACTCGCAATTTTTCTTTGCATCCGTTCTGTTGGGTAATACAAATACAAAACTTCAATTTGAATGAATGGAAAGGCTCTAAAATTGGATCTAAACAAAAGTGTTGCAGTTCAACATTTCAGTTACAGTTGTGCTTTGTATTTTGCATCTGCCGAAACCGAAACCTAAAGTCGGAGCTGTCAAAGCATGAGCCTTCTCCGAAAAAAGCTGAAAAAAAAATTTCCAAAACGTTTTAAGAAATCGTTGCCATTCCAGTTCAAAGGTCTGCACTGTGAATGTATAAGCTTGAGCTTGGGTTTTATTTTATTTTATTTTTTTTTTATTATTATTATTTTTACTATTTTACATCAAACGTTTCAACACAATACACTTGACAGTGCATGAAAAAAAAATACGATAGATAAATGAATAAAAAATACAGAGGTAACAATGCGATACACGTTTTACGTAACTATTGTAACTAAATTATTTTCAGTAAAGGCCTCCATAAATTCAAAAAATTTTCTTTTTGACCTTTCGCATGTGCAATTGATCTTTGAATTGACGTTTTTGCTTTTAATAGCTCAAGAAAGAGAAGGAGATTAGGTAATTTGTGCTCATATTTTTGTAGAAAGACATGTCTTTTGCTAGTAGAATATAATAATTAAAGATATAGGAGCCAGAGCTTCTGGGATTATAGCCGTACATTATTCCTAATTCATCAAAATTGTAATTGTCGTCATTTTGACTATTCCACCGAAATAAGACTGAATTCCAAAAGTTGCGTATACGGGGGCAGTTAACTAGCATGTGCGACAGTGTTTCTAATTCGTTACAAAATTCGCAAAGGGGGATTCTGATATATTCATTTTATATAGGAGATTTCTGCACGGTAAAATATTGTGAATTATCTTAAACTGAAATATACTTAGTTTCGTTTCCCGTGTTATTCTAAATGGTAGTTTATAAATTGTGCTGATCTTCGTCTCTTCTACACCTAACCTTTGTAACCTAGCATAGCTAAAGGTTCTTTAAATTTCTTTTGAATAAAAATATACCGAGCTCTTTTACTAGTGAGTAATTGACCAGAAAGAAAAGTCGCTTTTCCTTCTTGTCGATTCCCACCATTTGTGGATTGTAATTCACGCTTCCATCCTAATGGTATTGCAGCTATTAAACCCCAGAGGCTGGTAAATGGCGTGGCAAGCCCAAATTTTCTAAGAAAATGGTCATATGAGAGAAATTTGCCATCTTCTTCAAGTAAATCTTTGATTCTAAGAATTCCGCAACATGCCAGTTTTCCCAGTATACAGATTTGCCTGCTATGGTTATGTTTTTATTATTCCAATTAATGGCTTCCCTAATTGTCATGTTTGTCTAGAGGGGCGGATTTTACATCATGAACTTCTGCCCAAGTTTTTAAGATGTCAATGTAGAAAGCTGGCATATTTTTTAGTTCTACGATGGGTTTTATTTTATGCTTTTAAGTCTGGGAAGACGACCACCTGGTTGCCTAGCACGTGTCAGACTAATCAGAATTTTGCACGAATGCAGTGTAAACAACTAGGCCGAAGCTTTTGATCAGCAAAATAAAATTTCAGTGAACCTCCCAAAAATTAACGAATCCAAGTTCTTTTCATTTGTACAAACATCAAAAATAAAATCCTCATAAAATAACCACCACTGATGAGAAACCAGTTTAGTGTCTTCCAATGCCAAAAATAAACATTCTGCTGTGCAGTCTCACAACACGCTGGCTTGGGAGAAAAATACACAAAAAAGAAAACCACTTCAGTCACTTCAATTATTGTTATGTTAATAAGGAAAACGTTCAAATGAAGTAAAACAATCAAAAAAAACTTTGAGATCTAGACATCCGAGGATTATGAATTTTTAATGAGCTTATTTCTTACTTTATTTTTTTTATGCGGGCAAGTGGGAAATTGGCTCAGGCAAGCAAGTTTCGAGACTTGCTTGCCTGAAGGGCAAGTTGGAATTCAAGTTTTTGTCGAGCCCTGATTACAAAATGAAAAGTAGGCGTTATTGTGTCGTACTTGCAAATTAATTTACAAAAATTACTCTTTTTCTAGATCTGTACAGATATCAGGCTTTTAGCCAATCAGAAAGAAATCGAGGAACCCTTTGAGAAAGATCAAATTGGTAAGTATATCTTAGTTTCTAATGCAAATCAGTCGGACAGTGATTTTATCTAGCTGTGTTGTGTAGAGTACACATTTCAGCTAGAAAATGAGCGTTCAGCGTTGCACCTGTAGCTTTTTTGAGGCACAAGGAAAGCAAAGATTGGCGTGTTTGGAGCAAGGACGGTAAGGGTAACCTGACCAACCCTCTTGTTTTTCTCACTTGCTGTTCTTTGTGCTGCTCCCCAACTAACTGAGTATGCACCTCAGGTACTATCTGTTGCTGATTGCAGATCACTCTGTATTAATGTCAGTATTTCTTTTACATTTCCAAGGCTCAAGTGCAATGCCCTACAAGCGTAATCCAATGCGAAGTGAAAGATGTTGCAGTCTTGCACGTCATTTAATGGTGCTTGTTGGTGATGCACAGCAGACAGCTGCGACACAGTGGCTGGAGCGGACATTGGATGACAGCGCTAACAGGTGACTTGCGAGAATGTTTTACATGTATGTTATCCCAAGGAGCATTCTTTTGATTTTAGTCTACTACATCAGAGAAGGATGTTGTGGAGGCATGTTGTCTAATGATTAACTCTTTTGACATGAGGATCAGGATCAGAAGTTAGTGTCCTTATGTTATATTCTTTTGCAAGACAATTTACTCTCATAGGCCCTCGATCTCTCCACCCAGCTGCATAAATGGGTACTGACATTTAGTTGGAGAAACATGACAAAGTGCAATGATCAGGCTTGAAATCATTATAGGATGCCCACCCCTTCCAACACACATGTAGTGTCATTAGAATTTCTGATGGGGTAGGGGATCTCAAAGAGGAAATTATGAAGCTGAACTGCAATTCTTGAGGGGGGTGCAACCCCCCCCCCCCCCCCCCCCTAAAAAAATGTCGGGGATTGGAGAGTTAAATTTACTGCAGACAGACAGACATTCAGACAGTCAGATAGACAATGCGGTACTTTATTGATACTTTCCTGGTGAGGCGTTTCAGTGACAATAGGTATGACACAAACAGACAGACACACAGACAGACACACAGACAGACAGACGGACAAACGGATTGACAGTCAGACATGTTGCAAAGTGTCCCTTTTTGGAATGTATGCAACATGCACAGAATTAATGCAAATAGTAGAAAGTTCCCTGAAATGTTAATCTTGCAGGAGAATAAGCTTGGCAGAGGCTTTCCTTACAGCTGATATTTTACTCAGCACTTTACAGAACGTGTCAGAAGGTTTGGTGGTTTATCCTAAGGTAAGAACAAAATATTCTTCAAGTGATAATACTGTACAAAGATTTAATAATATTTTCAAGAAAACAACATCTATCAGCAATATGTCTTGCTGATGTATTCGTGAGGTCCTGTGCTATATCTTGATTGGAGGTTAAAATTGTACATTTCCAGTTACACAATGCTTGGTCCCTGGACTTGCACAGTCAAATTTTGTTTTAAACTTTATCACATATGAGATAATGTCAACTCTGAATTACTAAAATAAAAGATTGACACTAGAAAGGTTACTAGTTGTACCTTTCGGCAAGTGCCAACGAGGTGAAATTATTTGTTTTCTATGGAACGTGTGGAAAGCTACCTTTTTGTGTCTTGTAGATCCTTGAACATTACACAGAAGGTATATTGATTTCTCTGTATTCTACGTAGAAGAGGGTTGAATTTAAGTGAAAAGGAGCCTGTTTACAAAGGAGCAATTTGTTTTTTTTTAAACAGGAATGTTGAGGAGCTATCACAAAATTTGGAGGGTATACTTTGCGATGTTCCCCTTGGTTTGAGAGATGTTCTTTTCTCATAGGGTGTGGGGAAATGAGGTCTCAGGGTCTTTATGGGATGGTCTGTGGGTTTCAGGGCCGTTATATCTGTGGGTGTTCAGGTTTCTGCAGCTCCTTGCCTCTGGTTAGGTGGATTTATTTTCAAGTAGTTTTCAAAGAAGGTGTTTGTCATTTTTTGTGAATATTCTGTGCTATTAACAATAAGGGACGGGGAGGTTTGAAGAACACAATGGCTTCGGCATGGCATGGTGCTTGGTTGCAGGTATTGCCAGCCATGGGAGCAGTACTTTATTCAGGGGATGGTTGGATTGGCTCCCACTGGAGACCCCTGAATGCATCTGGGCTTTGGGCAAACAAACAAAACAAATGAACTATGGAGTGTGAGCTGCTATATTACTATCCGTTTGTTCTATAGGTTATTGATCGCCACATTCGTCAGGAGTTACCATTCATGGCCTCTGAAAACATCATCATGGCAATGGTGAAAGCTGGTGGGAACAGGCAGGTATGTGTCTGTTACCCAGGCAACATATGGGGTTAGTGGTCGAGCGGTGGAGGGTGGGGGGCTCCTTCAGATGATCAAAGTTTTTCCATACATTTGATGGGCGCTTTCCATTTGTCAGAACTGGCCGGTATATTTGAGAACAGTCGATACATAAATATTATACATTGTTATGGTGGATTTGTGGGAAAATCACGAGGAAGAGGCCCATTTCACATTCAAATCCACTGGACCGGCCGGTCAGTTCTGGCATATGGAAAGCGCCCTAAGTTTGTTGTGGTGATCGCCAAGAGATCCTGGATAGACATGTCCATGAACTACAAGTGGAGAACACAACTGAAACATTTTACAGTGACTGAGCATAATTTCTATCGACTTGCTATTTCCTTTACCACTTGCCTGGCAAGGCATTTCCCATGCTTGTATAACCAGAGTAAATCAGTAAGGAACATTAAGGCGGGATGCCAAAAGATGGTTGTAGGTTGCATTAGCAAGGTGGTTGGATTACAGAGCTTTTCAGATAAGAAGTGCACAAGCTTTTGTTCAGGCCAGGAGTGGTCAATTAAATATTTAATTTAATTTTTAATTTTATTATTAGGAGTCGTATTAGTCAAGACTTCATAAAGCTATGACTAGATCACATTTGCTGCAATTTAACTTTGTTGCCCCTGCAGGGTTTTGGCCCAGAGGCCAAAACCCGAGGAGGCATCATTGTAGTCCGCGCGTATATACTGTATACAAATAGTTTACACAGGAAAAATCTCGATTTGACCAAAGTGGGCACGCAAATAGTATCGGGAGTTGTGCAGAATGCCCGCAAGTGGGTATCGGGAGGTGTGATAAAATTCTCTGTATGGTGATTGGTAAATGATGACGCAAGATAAACAATGATTGGGTGATGATGACAAACCAAAGCGTGAGCACGTGCACAAATGACAAGTCATCAAACAACGCTTGCAAACGACTACGTTGATTGCAGTTGGGTTGCTGCAGTTTCCTTCGAGCTTTATTGATTTCACAAGGTCTAGAAGCCAAAACGTACGCAACTGATATGATCAAAAACAAGAATAGTACGCACTGGTCTAGAAATTTCTCTTGTTAGCGTGTTGCGAGCAGCTCTCGTTCGCTCGCAGGATTGACAGACTTAATCCGAAATCGAGATTTGTCAGACATAATCACACTTTACACGAGGGGTTTGAAAGACTCAGGCCACAACCAAGATTTAAAGTTAGCAGCTGTGATAAGTTCAAAGAGAGTTAAAGAGGAAAATTTTTAAAAGAAGTGAGAAAGTTTTCACTTGAGACATACATATAACTAGCCAGTTGTCGATCCAGTGTTTTCGGCTTTTAGCCGGAACATCATAACATTAAATCAAAAAACTCAAGTGATAGAAATAAAAGATAAAAGACTCGATCAGTCCATAGTTATCAGTCTTCAGGCATTAAAGTGAAATTTGTAACTGAGACTTGTCAAGAAGGAAAAAGAATTCAAAATAGTTCTTGAGATAATCAAAACTCACGGCAAGCGTTTACATTGACAGAGGTGAGAAATCTTTTGGCATCCGTTTCGAGCTCAGCTGTCAAGTTGGTCATTGTTGCTTGAGCTCCCAGCCCTAATATTGGAACAAAAAATCTGAAAACAGCTGGTCTAAATTGGTCGTTGTAAAACGTTTGACTATTACCAAAGTTTATCCTCGCTGAGATCACTCATTACAGCAAAAAAGAACAAAAAAAACAAAACAAAATGATCTCAAAAAGTTGGGACCGCGTTCATGTAATTAAATTTACGTGATTATTAATCCTTCAGAATTTTTGCATAATTTGGCTTTGTTTTGCTTATCTACTTGGCTTGTTTTAAATGGCACGTCCTCGTCTCGTGATCTTGAAAAAGAGAAGGCCAGAAACAATTGATACTTTGTGAGCAGAACACGAGAAAAATTACTGTATTCTTCTGAATTATCGCAAGACTGTTCCAAACAGAAAACTGATTTTCAATCAAGTAAGAAAGTAGAATAGCCAAGACATCAAGCGAAATAATTGACTGTAGTAACTGATGCGCTGAGGAAAAAAAGGGATAACAGCGGGGGCAGCTGTAGTGTTAACTATCCCTAGTTTTAAAACGTTTGGCTATTACCAAAGTTTATTCTCGCTGAGATCACTCATTACCCCCTCGATTAACTAAGCAAAATGATCTCAGGAAGTTGGGGACGCGTTCGTGTAATTAAATTTACGTAATTATTAATCCTTCAGAATTTTTGCATAATTTGGCTTTGTTTTATTTATCTACTGGGCTTCAACAATTCATACTGAAAGTTTGTTTTAAATGGCACGTCCTCGTCCCATGATCTTGAAAAAGAGAAGGCCAGAAACAAGTGATACTTTGTGAGCAAAACACGAGAAAAATTAGCGTTTTCTTCTGATTTATCGCAAGACTGTTTCAAACAGAAAACTGATTTTTAATCGCCAAAATATCAAGCGAAATAGTTGACTGTAGTAACGGATGTGCTGAGAAAAAAGAGGATAACAGCGGGGGCAGATGTAGTGTTAACTATTCCTAGTCTAACAATGTTCGTTGATAAAGATCTCGAATTAGCTGGAGGAAGAGTGTTACCCCGAGACTGAGGTAGAAAGCTTTATGCTGTAAGCAATACTACATTTTTGACCAGCCTCTATTGTTTCAGCGTGCGGTCACGCACAAGAGCTTATTATCTCAAACAAGAGCTCTAGAAACGACCTGTTTTTAGAATTGAAGAAGATAGACAAGAGCAGTGGTGGATCCACTTTGAAGTGCCGCGGGCCTGGGCCCCTCCCTTATGTTTTCGGAAATAGCGCATTTTCTTTGAAGTGCCGGAATTTTCTTCGCAGAATTTAATATTCATAGTCAAGCGGGCCCCCTCCTTAGCTGAAGGTCTGGATCCGCCACTGAAGAGTCACCAAAATAGCATAACTAGCCCCTTTGTAATCATGTCTTTTCATTTCAATGTTTCACCTGAAAGGACTGCCATGAGAAGATCCGCGTTCTGTCCCAGGAGTCTGGGGCGGTTGTCAAGGAGCAGGGTGGTGACAACGATTTGGTTGAAAGGATCAAGAGCTGTGAGTATTTTGCTCCAATTCACAGTCAGTTAGACGCCATCTTGGATGCCAGTACGTTCATAGGCCGTGCACCCCAGCAGGTAACAAATGGGTTTGTTTTTAGGGGTAGGGAGTGGAAGATGAGATATATTCGGCCAAATACTGCGTACGTTTTGCAGTCGAACTGATACGAATCAACATTGGGCACCTTATACAACCTGTATATGTATTTCAAATCAGTTTAAGGTGGTCCTGAAACCTTCTGTGGATTTTTTTAAAACATTTCCAAAACCTTGTGCCTTCAAATCCTAATCAAAATTCCATAATTAAAATTAAAAAAATGGGCCACCGAGCTCGTTTTTAAGTTATAAGCTCTTAAAGCCAACCA
Source organism: Meandrina meandrites (assembly GCA_963693305.1). NCBI lineage: Eukaryota > Metazoa > Cnidaria > Anthozoa > Scleractinia > Meandrinidae > Meandrina > Meandrina meandrites. Next base: position 14,346,112 of record OY855912.1, on the reverse strand, counting down.
GGTTATACTGTTATCGTAACCTGTTATATGGAAAAGATGACCACAAGTTGTTCACCAGTGATTGGGTGTTTGTTATCACCGTGTTTGTTACACAGACCAGTGAAAAGTGTTAGTATTATGCATCAAAATATAAGGGCTGGAAAGTGCTGGAACAGGGTTCGCACAGTCTTGAAAAGTCCTTGAATTTCAGGGTGAGTCCTTGAAAAGTCCTTGAATGCCATTTTTCCTTGAAAAGTCCTTGAATTTCTGTGTAAGTCCTTGAAAAGTCCTTGAATTTTCTTCCACTTTAAATGTAGTGGGATCAAAAGCAAATTGCTTTGCATAGACTTTGGTATTCTTTTCCTGTGTAAAGCAACTTCAAACACTGTAAAATACGGATGTAAAAGCAGCTAATAAAGAGAAAAGGCAAGTGAGCTAATAAATGTAAAGATGGAGATGGAGAAAACTCTTGAAGCCTTAGAAACCTGTTAGCTTGGACTGGGAATGTGCATTTTATATACTATCTGTGAAATTACATTCATGGTAGGTGGTCCTTGAAAATTCAATTTGGTCCTTGAAAAGTCCTTGAAAAGTCCTGGAAAACCGGTTGCGATTTTTTGTATGAACCCTGTGGAACACACGAAAGGTTCTCATTTCTGCCGTTATTGTCAGTGATTTCCTGAAAAAAAAAATACCGTTTTCAAAAGAAGAAAAGCTGTTTCATTTTTCACGCATGTAGCTGTACTAGTTTAGAACGCAGTGGCGTTTTCAGTTTTTCCATACATTTGTTTTGTAAAACTGAGTCAAAGTTTGCAAGACTATTTCCGGCAAATGTCAGTATAAAAACCTGAAGACGCCACTGTGCGCCTTCCAGTTCAAAAGGGCAAAAGGCACAAGCTAGTTGCAACTTTTACATGTACATTCGAAAAGTACAAGTAAAGCTAAGGCTAATTGTAATTGGCCAAACCAAATTGCACCGTACTAACACTGTGTTTTATTGGTCCCTCTTAGGTGTCTAAATTCATCAAGGTAGAAGTCCAGCCTGCGTTAGACCCCTTCAAATCAGAACTGAAGAGCAAATCTTCCATTGATGTATAGGATTTCCTGTTGCCTAGGTACTACAGTAGTTGTTGGTGTGGTGTCCGACTATTTATGTTTACTGCAACTGGTAATGTGCGTCACAATGCGGGAAATTCTTGGCGTGGAACTACCTCTCATGTGTATTTGTGGAAAATTGTCGATGTGAATCTTTTGCGTACATTGCTGTCAGCAGTTTGCGTCAAATGTTGCGAAATGCATTCGTGTGGAACTCTCCTGTGTAAAGTATGTCGACTGAGGTTGCTGAGGTTTTCTAATTAACAATTACGGATTATGAGCTCGAGATTTCTATGAGGTGATAGTTGATGAGGCCGCAGGCCGAATCAACTATCACCTCATAGAAATTGAGAGCGAATAATCTAATTGTTTTAGTAGAATTCTGACTGAAATAAACGCAAATAATGGTTTCTAATTATTTTTCTACGCATTATCGAACTATTAAACGCTTTAACAAAATCGCACGCATTGAATTGTCCTTGGTAAATTTGCAGTTGTTTACGCGCGTGCACCCGTTTTTCAATAATTTCAAGCTTTTAAAGTCAAGAAACCGCTAATGTCCTTCTTTTAGTCTTCTCGAGAATTTTATTATCCATTTACATTTAAACTTCCTTCCTTTGTGGACGACCTTCGGCAACTGCACACTAATGGCTGATAGTGTTCAATAGCTCAGCCAATCACATTGCAGCATTTGCATTAGTGTACTAGTAGAATTCTACTAAGGACAATTATAAACTCTTCCGCTTCCAATAGTGCACAAGTTCAAACATAAGTGAAATATTTTTGTATTTGCAGTTTCTTTTCGTAGGCGCTAAAGATATTTTTGCTGTAGGTGCCTGTTTTAGTGTAATTCTTATAGCAATAGTTATGAGAATTTTGCTGATACATCAAAAGAAATTTCTCTTCGATGATCAATTTGTTTATTCTCCTGGCATGCGTGCTTGGTTTTGTATCGATATTCAGGGAGAAATTCATTTCTGATCTACAATTGCCGCAGCTGTTGTGTCACTGAGAACACTGACACGTTAGCGAAGCAAAACTAATTCTTCTGGTAACACTGTTGAGTTTTTTTTATAACATTTTAATACACACAGTCTTACAAGCTCAGCAAGGTGAGAGTAGTTCTGAAAAGAACTGTTGTTGGTGACTGACGTTTCGACAACCGATGTAGACGTCATCTTCAGAGTCAAGATGAAACGTCAGTCACCAACAACAGTTCTTTTCAGAACTGCTCTCACCCGGACGATCACACTGTACGAACTACTGATACTCCTGGGTTCAAACCATTTACTATGTTTCTTTGTTATGTAGAATGTACACTGCAGTGACAAATGATCATGACAGATAAACTGCCCTAGTAACCTTTGGGTTGAAACAAGCTGGGTTTAGTTGTTTTTGTTGTTCGGAGTGAACTTCATGTCTTTATACAGTGTCAACTCAAAATGACTGCGGTTGTATAAATGTTAAGTGGCTCATCAAATTGACGTCCTCCTTCAAATGTTTACCACAAGCGAAAGTGAGAACATTCAAGACAAATGTTCATGAACGGCAAGAAAACTCGTGTCACGACAACATAGCAACTGTAAATTACACGTTCAAAGGGGTTATGTCAGCAGCTATTTACAGAAATAAAACAAAAAGTTGCCCCCAAAAAGGGAAACAACCTGCGAAATACCCTATCTATGAAACCAGATATAACACCAAAAGTCTTTTGCAATAACTTAATTCTCGCGCGATCATTGGTAGAGAGCTAATGACGTAATCTGTAACGCCATGCGAGGCAACTTTTGTGAAAGTTAAGAAATTGTCACGGCTTTTCTTATTATGTTTCAGGTTCCTTGGATTTTAGTACTTGTTTTTGTCGTCAAGGTAAACGGAAAAGCAACTGCCATGAGATTAAATATGGCAATTCAACTAGTTCATAGCTTTCTTGGAAGAAAAATCAAACACTCTTGAGGGTTTAAAAATGATATCCAACTCACTGAATTTTGTCAAACAAAAACCGTTCGAACACGTTTTTTTAAATGCTTTTCTCGGAACTGGTCGTCGTAATCAAACAGCTTTGAATATTGCGTGACAGAACCCCTTTTCAATTCAAAGTGACAACTCTAAAACGAGTAAACTCAAAAATATTATTAAACAACTGAGAAGTCATGTACGTGTATCTTCCTCTGTGAAGTCTTCTTCTGAAATGGTCATGTTAGCTTCCGGGGCGTCTCTGTCGCACTTGAAGAACTCCACAAATTCCTCCCAGGAGAGCTGACCATCCTCATTCTTGTCAAACATGCCTATCAGTTCCTCTGCTTCTTCTCGGCTTAGCTTCTCGCCGCTGTTGCACACCACGGTCAGAAGCTCATCCGGGGATATGTATCCGTTACCATCACGGTCGAATTTCCTGCAAAATCACAGACGTCGATCATCAATCTCGTTTCCAGGGTCTTGCCGAGCGGGATGGAGCAAGGCCCTGAGAACGAGCTTAGTTGTTTTTCGTGTTGACCACAATATTATCGCCGCCATTTTGTTTCTGGCCAGAATTCGCTAAGAGACATTGCAAAACGGAACTTGATTAGAACTCGTAGCAAATGTATCGGTGGCCTCTCCTTTTGTTACAACCAGAGATCAACTGGCTAATGAGCAAAGAGTTTTTTGCTTAATAGTTGCTAAATGTAAATGGAAAAAGTTGTTTGTTAAAAGGTATCTTCCCTACAGGAAATGGTCAACTCAAAAAGTCGATAAAGTCATGGCAAATTTGTCGGTAAAGCTAAGCTTTGATCTTCTGAAGATTGTACTGCAATGATACGTGTATATGCATAATTAGGCGTGTTTTCACAGTTTTTTTTGTGGAAAATGAAGTGACTATTTCTTTGAATAACCATTTGCCGGGCCTAAAAACTAAACACGACGGCTCACTTTTATCACAATCTTTGTCATTATCTAATTTGGTTAAATCAAGAAATGGTTCAGTCTTCTCAGTTGCGGAAAGTCCTGGATGGTAATTTTTGAGTGTGGCGCTTGTTGCAATAAACTAGTAGTTATTCTCTACATAAAGCCGATGTTATTATTTTTTTCAATCATTTTTGTGGTTTGGAATAATAGTTATGCAAAACCTACGTTAAGAAACCTCGGTGAGTGTTCGTTAATAATTTATATATAACGAAAGCTAAGATATTCCTTTTTGACAAAGTTTAATTTCAGTCTTGAATCTGATAAAAAACGCAAAACATTTGTTTTAGAGATATTTTATGATATTTAATAAGAGTAGAAAATAAAGAAAACGTTGATAAATGCCGAAAGGTTTGTAAACATTCAAAATGTCAAGTTAACTTATTCGTTATTTGCCGATTTTTTAAGCCCTGTAATTTTGAGCTGATCCCAATGAAACTTTTCAATAGCCGTCGTAACATTTGTAACGAATTTATTTCGCTATTTTTTGGGGGGCGATTCTTTCGAAGAAGCCCAGTTATCCTTTAGAAAATTATCAGGATATTTTTTAAATTTTGAAGGCGCTTCTCCATCCGTTAAATATACAATTGGCTCATCCAGAATTATTAACGCCTGTGCCATCATCGGAAAATGAGAAATTACAGTGGTCGCCATTTTTTCTGGCGCCGTGCAGGCGCTAATTGACGCATACACGGTTTTTAAATCTTTCTTGCCATGACGCGAAGGACGAAAAAGCCGCTAGAATTTAAAGAGCCTACTAAGAATCATAGCTAGTAGAGGAGACTAACTATATAAGAATGTAATGTTGTATTCATGATTGAAATTACGTTCTGGGTAAAAGCTTTAATTTTTTTTCCATTTCTTGTTTTAAAATGACAAATAATACGTTCTAGCCTGAACTGGGAAATGGCTTTGTCATTTTTCGAATTAAAAATGACCTGAAATATATTTTGCGAGTGATTTGTGGCAATATATCATCCGTTCAAAACTAAGAACATTTTCATGTCATTTTCGGGCTCAAAATTAACAACGTTCAACTTCAGCGCTAAAACCGTCGTGCTTTTTTGAGGGCGAAAATACCATAACTAGCGCAGAAAAGGCTGTTCAGTGGTGCTGTTATGTTCGCCTGAGAACTCTGTACCGATCTCATCACACGTCTTGTGGAGATTGCATTAAGATTGTTAGGAGAAATTATATTAAATTTGGGAATTCTAAAATGTAAACATTATTTTAAGCGGCTCTAATTCATAGCGCTCCGGATTTCGATCGATGTCCCGCGGGTAATTGCGGAACTGGGCAAAAATATCCTTAACGGGCTGTAAAATATCTATATCTATTATGCCAGTTGATATTCAAACAAACGCAAGTTATCGCAAATGATCCGAGACCGGCGGAAATGCCCTCTAAAGTGCAAATTATTTTGTTAAAAACGAGTCAAGAGGTGGCGTTTGAAACATCGAACTCGGGGTCAGAAATTCCGTCAACACTTATCAGCTTAAGACAGCGTTTCATGATATTTGTCTAATTTATCAGAAACAGTCTGTGTATACTTTTCGAAATTTGTAATCAGTTTTCTCGGAGATAGTGGTGCTCAATTAACACGTCCAGTATTCACCATTCAAAGGGACTCGAAAGCAGGTGCGATTTATCTAGTTCGTTAGCTGCAGAACCTCGCAGCAAAAATAGACAGTACTTTGGCATAGTCCCTAACTTTCTTGCTTATTTATTAACTGTGAACTCTTGACTTCTGTCAAGGTAAACTTGTTGAGCCCAGAGCTAAAGGGCAGCTTTTATTTGTATGAACAGCGTTCCAAGCTAAATAGCTATTTTTAGCATGAACACGCCTTCTATCGACCAAAAAAAATATCGACCAAGTTTTCTCGAGTTTGTAATCCAGTCAAATGTGTTCAGCAGCTTGTTTCTTGAAAAAGAATGCCATATGGGTGAACTGATAAAGTTGTCTTGATTTTCGGATCTGAATGTTTTGAAAAAACGTTATGTTTCTTTCTAGCTCTGTGTTAATTTGCTATGAAACAGAAGTGTTAACAACTGGATTCAAAATAAAGCTTCAGAAAGCGGCAAATCATCGAAAAGCCTGCTACCGAAGGGTCGTAATTTATTTTCTTCCACTTATCCCGTCTCGTTTGCAGCAAAAAAGGATAGAACGAATCAAGCGATGTTTTGCGACGCATTGGAGCAGGACGAGGTTAACAGGTCTTAACATGATCATTAAAGAAAAAAAAAACGTCTGACTAGCTTCTCGGCAGGTGGTCAATAGAAACGAAGCCGAAAAAGTCGTGTTTATTATTGAGCTATTCTAGTTGCCTAGCAGTATCGTTGTCACACAAGCAAATACTGGAAAAAAAGTTCTTCAGTCAAGAAGACACTTGGCGCCGCCGATCAAACCATAGCGTACACATCCAGGACATATTTTTTCACCTTTGCGTGAATTTTCCCATGTTGGCGTTGATATCGATCGATTCTTTGCAAAGATAAATTAGTGACTTTCAAAAAGAATGAAAAAATATATTGTAATTCGAATGCAGCGCGTACGTGCATAAATTCTCATTATACATTTTGTGGCTCAAATGTTTTCTTTTCATGTCCGTTCTTGTAAATATCACGAGAAATTAAAGTTGAAGGTTCAATTAAGCAATTTCCTTTTCAAAAGAACGGGGATAGTATCTGGAGGCGAAAAAACCTTCCACATTTATTTATCTCACCGTTTGGTTATATTATCTAGACTTTTTCTCTTCTGTATATTTTAATTTGTCTAATGCTACTGGCGGGAAAATAAATCTCGTAACAGCTTGTGATAACATCGGTGTCGCCCACCGTTTTAAAGGGCAAATGAGCAAATTTGAATCTGGAACGACGGCTAACATTGGGCCAATATTTGTCGCTACGTTCGTTCGTGATGAAGGTTTTACACTTGTCAAATTTAAGCGCTAGCTAATTTAAGCTCAATCATGATCCGAAACCAGACACGAAAACCTAACTAAAGCAAAATGAGAAATTGCATCTGCTCTTACCTGAATGCGCTAAATTGAAACAGGACAAAACACTGAGTGAAAATTACCCATTCCGTCGTAAAGTATTTTTTAAGTGCTTCTAGCCTTTTTATTACGGCCGATTTTATTTTGTCGTGTTTTTGGGTCGAATTATTTAGCATTTCCCATATCGAGTAAACGTTATCCGCAAAGGAAATTTATTCTCAAACACGCGCTGGAGCACTGCAAGTTGTCAATACAATTTATTTTGGCGGCAATGAATCCTTGTGCAAATTAAAAAAGTGTTTGGAAACCTGCGAGAAAAAAAAAGCAAGAAATTGCTTTTGCATACTCGCCTGAAAGCCTCACGGAGAGATTCTTCGGCTTCATCCTTGCTACTTGAGTCGAACCTTCCCAACATGTCCGCGAATTCGTCAAAATTAATTTTATCTTTTTTGCCCTTGTTGGCAGCTTTGAGAACCTCGTCCACTTGACTGTTTGTCGGGTTGTAGCCGAGCGAGCGAACCGCCGTTGGAAAATCGACACAGTCGATTTGTCCTGACTGGTCGCGTTCAAACATGCTAAACGCTTGTTTGAAAGACTGCTGCATATCTTCCGTTAACGCCGCGGCCATTTTCAGACGAAAGTCTTCTCGCTGTATTCAGCGGAGCGTTTAACTGCAGGAGCGAAGCACGAAAAGCGGACAAACCAGCTGGTCCGCTGATCTTTAGGTTGCGTTTCGCATCTGACAACATTTACAATACATAATTTCCCTCCTGAAAAGCGCGCGTTTTGATTGGTTTAGAGCACCTTACGAGTTGGGCGCTAAACGTATTCAGATAACACAGCAATAGCTGACGGGCCATCCACTGCTTGGATCAAATGGCTATTTGCATTTGCAGACTTTAGTCCATAAAATTATGCTAAAAATACTTCGATTGTCAGTCGCGACAGTCTGACGAAAAATAAATCGTTCCATTTTGTTTGTACACTGACTGACAGAGTTTAATTTATTCATGTGGAGCATATTCAGAATGCTCATTTTTGTCGCCTCGTTGTACTTCCGCGTCATTTGTTTTATACCGTATTTTTAATTAAGGCGAATTGAGACACTAATGAATTAATCGATCATGGTTGAAATCTGGAAATGAAATTTTACAGCCGCAACTCAATTTGGTAATAACCTAGCCTTTCGTAATTTGTAAGCGACTGTTAATGGTTTAGCTTTCTACAACCGGTCAAAACGAGACCAAACAACGGTTGTAAAAACAATACAAAGCAAAACAAAAATCGAGCTCTTTACGAACATATCCTTTATCGCGTTGCCGACTTGGCACTTTCTCCCATCGTTAATTTTCTCGGTGTCTCATTAAAAAGGATAGTTTATACTATTCGCAATTACTTTAACAGACAACCAGTTTATTTCTGGAAAGGAATATTCAGTAACGGAAGAGGTAGAATTAATATGTTTTACAAAATGTTTTCGATGTTTTGCTCACAATTTGCATCCATCATTTTAATTATCGTAGTTCTTAAAATAATTTGACTCCCTTTGGTGATCCTCGTCATTTCTTGTTTCGTTTAAAAGCAGAGAGTGGGAGGGGGGTGAATTTAAATATTAAGTAAACATGTCTATTTTTGTGTTAAGCGAATAAATATTTAATTTCACTTATTTGCCTTTGCCGGAATAATGCTAAAATGAAAAACACGTGCAGTTGATAAAGCATGCTTTATTTCGTTTGTCAGTTTTCAGAATAATATTTATTTAAGAAATAGAAAACATGTTCGTGTTTCTATCGAGTTGTAGAAACACGAGTGGAAGTTTGGGAGAACGAGAAATGCTGTGGGAACACGAGCCGATATGCGAGTGTTTCCACAGCTTTTTCGATTCCTCCCAAACTTTCGCGAGTGTTTCTATAACTCGATAGAAACACGAAAAACATGTTTTCTATTTCTTATAGAAAACACCGCGACGAAGAAAACGAAAACAACTTGTTAACTTTGACTATCAAAATGTAAATTCTCTTTGCTCGCGCCATCTTCACGTCAACAGCTCGTGCTAGTTCTGTGTTTCTATCGAGTTATTGAAACACAATTTTCAACCAATCAGCGCGCATATTTTCTCAGGACTGTTTTCTAATAGTATATACCACACAAGTGAATAGTGCTTTCCGCGCGCGCTGATTGGTTAACTCGGAGGGGATTAGCAAAGTACTATTCGCCTCCGAGCAGCCGAAAAGAAACAAAATGGCCTCGCGCGTCGCATTGGGTACCGAAAGTAATGTTTTGGTCCGCTAGTTATTCAACTTGTGTGGTATATACTAAAACAATTATTCACCTCAGTGTCGGTGAAAGTGGTCGATATTTACCTCGCTGCTTCGCGTCTCGGTAAAAGTGTCGGTGAAAGTGGTCGATATTTACCTCGCTGCTTCGCGTCTCGGTAAATATCCACCACTATTCACCTCCACTTCGGTGAATAATTGCATTTCTGTCTTTCGCGATTTGATGTTCGTATTTGCAAACACGAAAGCTTGTAAACAGTTTTTTTTATAAGACCTTTTTTATAATAACGTTAAAATTAAGGGGGGGGGGGGGGGGGGGCGGCAGGGATAAACGCTCGCCTTCTTCCAATGTGGCCTGGGTTCGAATCCCAGACCAGTCCTCGTATGTGGGTTGAGTTTGTTGTTCGTTTTCTCGTCCTTGCTCCGAGGGTGTTTCCGAGTTCTCTAGTTTTCCGCCCACCACTTCCAAATTTGAATTCGATCGAGAATACAGGCCCCAGGCCACAGACTTCTAACTTAAAATACAACTGTAAAGATAATATATTTTATTAACTGAGAACGGCGAAAATTTTAGGACATACCCAAAGTTTAAACTTGGGTGGTAAGAACTTTCTTTATTTACTGAAATCCAGTGGACATTGTGGACACCTGGCAGTGTCGTAGCCGTGTACAAGTGCGATTTGCTTCGGAATGATTAACATCAATGTCACTTTGTTTTGAAAATTGAAAAAATAGAGACCATTTTCAGGCTAAATTGTCTAAAAATAAAGAAAGTTCCGTCTATGCGCAAAAATAGATGTCTTATAAAAATAATGTATATTTTGACATGATATTGCACCTGGCTGCAAGTTACATTTTTAGCCTAACTTAATGCGTTTTTAACGTCGCGTTTTATTGATGATTTACGCATACATATCGATTTATGACAATCGTTAGCTTATAAAGTCTGCAAATGCTACTGTTTTAAACTAAAAATTACTCAAATTAGTAGTCGCGCGCAGTGGTCGTGTTCGTTATGTTTTTGCTGGCGTAGCACGCGCAGAATTGTGAACCGAAAGCCGTCACTCAGTTGGCTTTTTGAAAAACCGATTAAGGCCGAAGTTATTTGGTCGAAACGGCTTTGAAGTTTTTATTAACGCTGTTTCGAACGTTAAAACAAGTCAGTGTCAAGTACAAAAATTTTTCATTCTGATGCTACTGTTTTGCTGACTTAAAACTGGTATAAAGCTGGCGGTTAATTAACAACTAGGAGTAATCGTAGATTATGTAGTGCGTTCGATATGCTTGCCATTGATGAACAACGTGCTACTTGTAACATGGCTTGCGTGAAAAATGTTATTTTCCCCATGCAGCCGGGAGACGTTTCGACCGAACATCTTCGGTCTTCATCAGTTTCAAATGTCATAAAGGCCTTAAGGGCTTTTTTTTACGGTTCACTAATTGGCGCGTGCTACGATAGCAAACGTCACAAAGCTATTGTTGCGCAATCACGCAAAAGACTTGCGAATTGATGGTATGTCGATACGCTCATTGCCCGCGTTGGGTCTCGCCTATAGTGCCAAGCCTCAAGGAAAGTCTCTTGCGGCAATCCCTGGCTCTGTCGACAATGGTTGCATGATCGAAATACATGTAAGGTACCACCGACGCCACTCGAGTGAGATCGTCAAGCTGAGGCCAATAACGAAAGCGAGGCAAATTGCAGAAGAAACAAAATCTCGATTTTTCTTAGCTACACACGCAATTAGACCCGTAGCCCGCAAGGGCTACGGGTCAATAACCCATGAGGCGAAGCCGAATGGGCTATTGATCCGTGGCCCTTGAGGGCGAAAGGTCTAATTGTTTTAGTATCACCCAACTAGTCGGACAGAAAAAGCAATAATAAAGTTAGCAAATGCAAGTTGAAGAAAGATTTATTTGGGAATAAAACGAAAGAAAGCGTCACGAATTTCTCTACTCGATGACTATTACTAATAGTGCTCTAGTAGCGTAGCCAATCAAAATGCAGGATTTGCATTAGTCCACTAGTTGGGTGATACTAATATATAATATTTCATAATAGCTAAATGCGGGACTACTTGTTTGTTTATTTACATTGCCCTCAATTTATAGCACAGAAGTCCCTACTCTCCAGCTTGACACTTGTTTTTATTCAAATACTAACAATGCGTTTACAAAACACTAATAAATCGCATTTTAGTTCAAGTATAAACAACAAGTGCCAGTATAAGGGGATCTGGCTATTCTCACGCCCAGTTGTTCGTCAACCATCAAAGCGTAAACAGCGGACACAACAATCAGCGTATTTTCCACGACAGTTAGTGATCAAATGTGCTTCATTTTTGCTAAGAATATTCTGGTAAAATATTCGCGCCCTAAGAATATTCTGTTAAAACATTCGCAAATTATGTCATATATTTCTCATTCGTACATTTTGGTTTCATAGAATTTTCAAGAATGGGTTACGCTTGCCTTGACTGCAAAGTTTAAATTTGTATTGTGCGCCCAAAGTTGTGAAATGTGGGTGGTGCCATCCCTCTTGTTCATCCGCCTTCTTCTTTTCTACAATATGCATGCAAAGGTCTGTGCGTTTCCTTTCTTATAATCAATTTGTTGTATTTTATTGTTTCTCATACCTAATTTTACCCTCAGTTGCAAAGCGGTCGACTCGAGCACTTGTAAGGAATTCTCCTAACCTAGTGCCATATATTTCTTTTAATAGAAGTTGTGTGAATCTGGTGTCACATCAAAGCAATATCCTGTACTTGTATTGTATAGAGAAGTCAGATGTTGAGCATTTTTTATTAAAGACCGCACGAACAATCCACTGTAGAGCACACTAATAATAAAATGATGATGATGATCTATATTTAATCAGGGTAATCCCTTCAGTCGCAGGACAAGTGTCAACGGGGCCATGTATAACATAAAATAAAAGAAAGTATAATAACAACAATTGAAAAAACTAACTACTTTGAAAGATATCGCTATAATGTTTAAAAAGTTATAAAGCTTAAAAAATGTAACACCGTTCAAACAAATTTGAATTACGGATTAGAATATCCTATAAATAAAAAGCGAAAAAAGCCTGAAAACGTTCCTTGGGTGGTAAAGTCTTAATGTTCGCTGGGAGTTTATTAAATTTCGATGCACCATGAGAATAAACCGGTCTTTTTGCACTATCAAGATGACATTTAGGAAGTATAATGTCAGTGATTCACTAAAAGGACGGATTCTATTCACAGGTTTGCATACACTTGTTATAAACATCTGTGACATTGTATAGAGCGATTTTCATTTGAGTATCTAAAGTAATTCGCCTATGCTTTGGTTTTACAAAATCTATTACCCGCTGATAATTTTAAGAGATAGAGAATAAATGTGATACCGAGTAGATGCATTGTCTATAATAGAGGCAACAAATGCAAGGAAACGTTGGTATACTTGTAATATTTCGATATAATTCTATATCTTCTTCAGACTAAGGTCACGAATAAGTACATAGCTTAGATTTAAATACTGAAAGATGGGACATTAGCATTAATATGGACATAATAATACAATTCTATTGGTTTAAAAGCCAGTAGGGAACTATGCCTATTCTCTTGACTGTTTCGTCTTTGATTTGTTTTATTGTGTCCATATTAATGCTAATGTACCATCCTTCAGTATTTAAATCTAAGCTATGTACTTGTTTGTCACCCTAGTCTAAAGATCATATAGAACTATATCGAAATATTACTAGTACACCTTAGTGTCTTTGCATTTGTTGCCTGTATTATAGAAACAATGCATTTACTCGGTATCACATATATTCTCTATCTTTGGTTTTACATTACTACGCTTAGTGATCGGTTAAAAAAAAAAAACTCGCGCCACTCTCTCAACTAATCAGAAGTAAAACATAAACCAATCGTGACTCGCTCACACATGTTTTCCCGCGCTTCGCACCGGCTGCATGTATTTGCTTCGAGTTTTGATTGGTTCACTGGATTGTCCGTCTCCTTTGTGATTGGCCAGAGTGATTACTTGGTTTTGGTTTAACGACAATCGAAAATCACTCAAAAAATGTTATTAGGAAACAGTTTTAAGGCAGATCCCAGTTATACACTGGCATGGCGAAAGATATTTCGTGCGATATCGTTAAAATTGAAAAACGATCAGACATGTTAACCGAACACAGTTATGGCTGAATATGTTTGATTGTTTCGTCAGGAACGACAGTCTTCTTGTAAACGCCAAAAATAAAAAAAGTGCAGCTGCAAGCTTACTACACGTATTCACATTGTCTGCAGTCTATTTTAAACCCCGAGAATATATCTCGAACTCGTGGAAAGGGCCATTTTGCAGTCCTCCTCTACGTTACACCCCCGCCCCAGACCCCACAAATAACGTCCAGAGCCGTTGCTAAGTTGGCTTTCATGCTAAAATGACAACTTTCGGTATCATCTCGATTTTCTGATTGGCTAAAGTAGAAATCAGAAAACATAGGTGGCTTTCTTGATTTGGATTCTTGTAAAGACCCTTGAAAATAAGGTTACCTCCTTTCGTTTGTAACAAAGAACTATTTTTTTGTTCGACCATGTCACTGTACATTCGATCGCTCTGAGTTCATTCACATGGCCTTCTTCGAGATTTGAGAGAGCTCGTCGCCTCCTTTAATTTATTCGTTGAGGTTGCTAGGCAACACAATGATCTACGTCGTGACAAACTGACACGACTACTTTATTTTTGAAGTGTTCGCAACAGCTTTTATTTGCCGCCTCCTGTTCTATAAGTTTATTTATCATTTTGATTAGGAATATGAATTTCGCACGCAGTAGTTTTTGAGATAATACTTATCTGCCCTCAGCAAGATTTTCCGCACTACTTGGAACATGCTTGGAATACAAACAAGGCTAGCTTTCGAAGCACGTTTTCGCATTTAATGGTTATCTTATCTTCGTTATTCGTTTATCTTACAGATGAATCTGTTTTCGTTTGATGGCAGGCAATATCTGCCAAAATTATCAAGCCAATGTATTTCGAGTTGTCATGGAAATGCTCTCGTCAATTTAGGTGACGCCTGTCACAGGAGTAATTGTCTTTTGGCTTAGTCGAATAATTGTAATTAAAATCAAACGCTGAGCGGACTTTTCTCAAGAACCGAGATTAAAATCATACACGATATGCTTGCACGCCATTGTGTTTTCGTATCCTATTTTAAAATTAAACAAGAAATCTGCCGCTGTGTGCAGATGACATCAGCCCTCGCGTACGAAGCTCTTTTGCTAAATTAAACCGTTAAAGCGCGGCGCCTTCATCAACAGAACAAACGATTGTCTGAGCGCTTCAGTCGATATATTAGCTCTTTACTTGTGGGATGTGGTTTTCAATATAGTAATGCCCCGTGGGCTGTCTATAACGCAAATATTTTTCACTTAATCGGTGGGCGATCCTTCTGGAATACTCTAGACAAAACCAATTCGGGTGGTTGTTATGGAAACGCAATTGATTACAGAAGCGCGAATAAGTTGAAATTTCCGAACAAGACGACCTACTGCCTTCAGGCAATGCGTTTTATTTTCATCTGGCACTGAGTGTCCTCGCACACTTTACACCTGCGAAGGAAAAGTTTATTTTTTCTTTTTGCATTTTAAGAAAAGTAGAAGACCATTATCGAATTTGAATGGGAAGAGTGACTTTTAGTTTGTAACGCAATTAGCAAGTTAGAGCAGGCAACTTGTTAACTGGTGTCTTAAAACACTCTCGCTTCCCGCATCTGACACCAATCATTTGAACGATTCAACGCGTCGTGATGACGGTGGAAATAACGCAACTCACCAGCGAGGAACTACATATAATGCAAACGGCCTTCAAAATTTTTGACAGAAATGCGGACGATCAGATCGACCAGGCTGAATTCGGCAGCCTTATTCGCGCCATCGGCTTCAACGCCAGCAACCAAGAAATACAAGAGACGCTTAAGAAATTCGACAAAAATAAAGACGGAGTGATCGATTTTCAGGAGTTTATCTCGATGGCGAAGCATTTTGAGGGTTGCGGGAAAGACGAGATGGAGCAAAATTTGAGACAAGCTTTCAGGTAAGAAAGAAATGGATTTTATTTTTACCTGCCAAAAACTACTATACTCTGAGGCAGATATCAAATGTAAACTTTATCGCTCAAAGCTCAACCGCAAAGAATGATGCATTTCATTTGAACATATGTCTGTAATAAATTATCGCATGGGTAGGAACAAGCTGAATTTAACAAAGTTTCTGTGGTTATTTGAAATGATAATCTAAGGGCAATAGAGGCGTAATTTAACTTTTTCTTTCTTTATTAACATTGTATCTTTTCGCGGTTGTTTCCTAAACTGAAACTCTGAATAGAAAGGCGGCTTGATTTAAGAGAACCGAATATTGGCTGTTAAACCACACGCTAATCACTACGAAATGTGTTAAAATTAAAAACGAAAAAATAAAACAAAATAAAGCTGTTCTTTTGGGTTCACCAGAATCAGATGGACTTGGGGCCAAAAATTTCTTTAGAAATTAAAGGATATTTCTACGTTTTGTATTTTAAACCGGGGAAACCTGGCAAAGCTTACAGACGCATTAGGGATATAAAACAAACCCACCACTAAAAGCCGTGTGCCATAAAAGCAATTTTGGGGATTTTTGCATGTTAAACACTATCTGTTTATAATGCGCCTTCTAATATGTCAGTATCTCTATGATAATCATGGTAGCACAAGTTATATTTTCGCCAGCCTTGGCATAACGAATTTTTCTATAGTTTGCCTTTTAATTCAACTGAACTTTTGCACTGAAGAAGGTAAAATAATCGGTTTGTCCAGCGAGTACCAGACGTGCTAAAAACGATTAATTAAAACGATCAGGAGCTGAAACCTAATCCAAGCGCAGTTCTGAATTTTAAGTACTTCATCCTTTCTCTGAGTGAATCGCATATTGATTTTACAAATAAACGCCCACACCAAAATATTTTTCCTCTCAGCAATTCTTTTTTAGAAGTAATGGAAAACAAGGAGTGTATTGAATTTGATGAATCATTCTTAAAGACTTCCGTGTCACCTGCTTCAACTAATTTCGCCATCGTTGTTTTTATGTGGAGGTCTTTCATCCTCAACAAACACAACTTTCCATAGGCATCAAAAGCTTCAATAAATTAGAAAGAGAAAGATTTTTTGACACAAAGGCCCAGCTCACGCGAAGATGCAGTGTCTATGAAACATCAAAACTGGAATCCTAAAATTCAGTTATAATTTTAGTAAGGTAAAACACACCAGCGATGAACATTAAAAGCTAAGTACATTTTTTCACAAGCAAGGTACGCTCCACCGGCAAACCTGAAAACATTATAAAAGAACGTTTGCAAGAAACATCCTCTGTTTATACCAAACTTTGCCTCGGGCTTGTTTCAAATTATGCAATTAAATATCCTCGCTTTTTGTACACATCTTGAGGTTTTCCTACACACTGCCGTTAAAATACACGCTGAGGCGATGACATAAGGAACCGGAAACTTAAACATCCTCGAATACGCGTGATATCGTAACCATTAAAATATCAGGAATATATTCAAGTGGCAAATTTAAGGAATAAGAATTCAAATCATGAATCAAACACCCTGACAGAAATAATACATAGGCGTGAAAAGCAATTTCATACGAAGGAAAAAAGTTTAGAGCTTTTCACACTATGCAGCAAACGGTTTTATGTATCACAAGAATACGTATGTGTAATAATTTTGGAAAGACTGGACAATGCTGCATGTAGTGGATACGAGGGTCTTCGCCTTCAAATATCTAAGCTCAAAAGAGTAATTTTTGTTACTGGCTGGTACACATTTCTTTAAAAGTTGGTTCCGAGTATTTGTTAGTGCATTAATACATCTTTTTGTTTAAATCTGACTTTTTTTAATCTCGACACCTGTCTGCATCAGTAGGGAGGAATTTTGTCTTCATCTCTGTTGGTGCTTAATTTAAAAGGTTAATACAATAACATCGAAAAGCACAACTAAGAAAAACATAAAACGAAAACATTACAGAGCTTGTGGAAATTTATATTTCGGTTGTCATAATGTGTTCCTGTAAAAAGAGAACCTTAGAATCGTATTTTAATAAGAGACACGTTATTGGCTAAACTATGTTTTTGTCTTTAACAACGGCTGCTGTAATCTGTATACACAGATCCGCCTTTTGTTTAACGCTGCCAAAACAGAGGGTACCTGTTCTCATAAATGTACCCATGACCTCGCTGTAGCTTTTCCTTTTTGTTGGGGGATCGGGGATTGGGGGATCGTGGCTTGAAATATCAGGCCGAAATTTGTCTGCGCTGGCTAGCAAAAGTTGTGGATTATCATACACGCCAAAATCAAGAGTAGGCGTTCGCACACTTAGAACTCTCGTAAAAACACCCTTTTCATAGTTTTGAATGACAACATGCTTTCTGAAATCAGTTTACTGCTTCCAATTGTCAATACAGCTTCAAACACAAGGGCGTAAAAGCCTTTTTTAATGTTATCTCGGAAAACGTCGGTTTCCAGCTAAATTACACCAGATTTTCTCAATTTACGCCCCCGGTGTTTATTTCAAAATTGGCCTTTTGGACCCGGCGTTTAATCGGGCCCCGGCGTTTATTAATGAAATGCAATTTTCTGTCATTTTTTCAGATTGATTTATTACTGTTTATTATCACCCATCCTCCGAAGGCGGAATGAGTTATCCCTTGGTGCCGCCCCGGCAAACTGTCCTTGAGTCTTTGATGATGATTATTACCAAAAATTACAGTATTATACAGCACATGTATGCTGCAATCAGGATATGCGGCAAAGAGAATGCAAACAATATCTAAAAATAGGAGCAATATAGGCCTAGGGAATGTATTAAAAGCCAAGAACACTAAATAAAAAATTATATAGAAACTAACCTAGCTTGATTACCAGCCGGCAAAGACCGGGCTCGAGGAAGCGGCGAGGGGAAATGGAGCGTTGCTGATGGCAACTGCCAGTCACTGAGGCGTATTCCACGACATTCATGAACACACAAGAAACCGATATTGCACAAGTCACAAGTCAATTCCTGCAATATCGGTTTTTCAGTGTGAATTTTATCGTGGAGTCCATCAGACTGGCAATGAATTTTTACTTTTCAATAGCCTGCTGCTTTTTTATCCTCAGGGTTTTCGACCGTGACGGTAACGGCTATATTTCAGCTGACGAATTGCGTTACGTGGTCACGACGTTCGGAGAGGTGCTCACCAGCGATGAGGCAGAAGAACTGATCGCAATGTTTGACAAAAATAACGACGGTTTACTGGAGTATGAAGAGTTTGTCAGCTGGGCTAAAAATTCTTTGGCAGAATATCTCAAATCATTGTAAATAGTTAGAAACTCCTTTTCGCCGAATGTGGCTGAGATCATCATGGTGGCTTTTTGTTTGTAAATATCTGTAAAACTAACAGAGAATAGCAGTAGACGATCAGAAGACTGTTAACTGTTGGGTTACTCCCTGTATGGCACTAATGGGGATGTGCAAAGTGACTTTTAAGGCGGGGTACACCTGAAGCCTGTTTTTCCACCGCTAAACTTTGTTTCATGCGAATAACTCGTCCGCGTTTCAAATAATCCAGAAACTCTATGCTCATTTCACAAAGCTATGCTTAGCGGGGTTTTGTAAATGTTTGGGTGATTTTGGGGGATGTTTGGGAAGAGATAGTTTTGCTCAAAGGTTTAGTAAAATTTGGAGAAACAAGAAATATTAAAGATTTAATGTGATTTTAAAATTAGAATTTGAAGTTGAAAATTAGTAGATGGACACCCAAACAGTTCCCCGGCAACCTGAGGTGCTCTTGCGTGGGGTCAACTCAACTGTCTGTTGGTGTTTCAAAAATAATTTTCTTTCTCCTATCCCTTCCTTAAACCTCTTAAAATTTCACTAAAAATCGGGTGTACCCCCACCTTAAGTGAGACAACTTCAAATTCCCAGTTTGTAGTTATCTCGGTACCTTTACATAGCAATAAGTGGCTTATTTAAAGTTGGCTCGTAATTGTGGCTCGACAAAAATACATAAAAATCAAGAACTTTCACCGAGTAGTCTTTTGACGTTGCCATGGCGAGAAATTTTGACGTCACAATAACCGTAATTTGTTCATTGGTAAAACTTGTACAAATTTGTACTGAAAGATTTTCAGAAACATCACTGGCATAGCTGCGATAGAACACCAAAGACGGGCATGTCTAAACCATTTCGAGCCGCCATAACGAGGACAGGAACCTGTATTCGCAGGCCATATAAGCATTGCCGCACTTTAACACGAGAGTCGCCACCCCCCACCCTGTAACCCCCGACCCCTGGGGTAGAGACCTTGTCAAGAACAGTTTCTTCTCTGTTCGCCATTGTTTTGTTAAATATTTAAGTTTTAAAATACCTACAAAATTGTTGATTTGCTTATTAGCCTTTAGCTCCTTCGCTAACAGTGCTTTGTTGTCTTTGTTTCATTAGCGAATCTTTGTCATGAGTTGATAAGTTTGTTGATTATTTAGTGCAATTTGACGGTTTTTCTGTTGATAAGGTATTTTTAAATGGCTAACAAGTAAGCATCTAAGTAACTTTCCTTATTGTATTTGGCCCTATCCCCCACCTGGGGAAAAGGAACTAAGCATTTGAGAGAATAAATTCCGTGGATGGCGAAGGCATGCGACAACCTCCAGAACACAAAGTGACTTTAACGCGTTGTTTGTTTTGCTGATGTCCCAGTGCCTAGATTGCCTTCCAGGAAGGCGGATATTGTACGATGTGAGCGTTCTTTGTTATATATGGAATGTAAAAATAATCTAAATGAACCAATATATCAATAAAAAATCATTCGCTGCCAATGTCTCTGTGTAATATATGAACTGATAATAACCGCAAAAATCAACCCCTCCCCTAAAATGAAAACAGTGAAACACTAACTATTATCGAGTGGTCTTTTGCCTCTTTTCGAAATGAGTCCAATTGTTTCATTTGAAAATCAGCTTTACTATTCATTTTCAAGAACATAAAACTCATGTTTGCACCAGGCCTCGTTTTGAAACAGACGCAAAAGGCAACTCGGGAAAATGGCCTTATGCTTGAGTCATGAGCAGTCCATATGAATTCCATACAAGTTTCCTGTGAGTTCTCTGTGAGTGCTATTTGAGTTCCATATGGGTTTCCGTTAGTTCCATGTGCTTCCTTGTTCATAAAACCGTACATTCTCTGTGAGTTCCCTGTATGTTCCCCTTCGCGTTTCTAGTCCAACGTCGTTCCCAAGCCCCCTCTCTTTTTCCTCTCTTGTCGTCGACGACAAGGGAGGAAAAGGAGAGAGGGCCTGGGAACGAGGTTGTTTTTAGTCGTGTGCTACACCGTGCGTTCCCTTAAGGTATCAGCCACCCTTCAGGACCGTCCGCGCGCCGATCACTTTAGCGCTTTTGTTTTAAATACAAACCCCTACAAACCATACATTTTCTGAAAGCTTAATAGTTCCAGATTATGGATTTTTCCTTCAAAGTTAACAAAAACCTAAAACAAATGCGATAGCGAGACTTTTTTGCAAAAGTATGTGTCTGTGCAAATCAAGCTCCAGGTCCGCCGTAAACAAGCGGAAAAAAACGATTAACACCGCATTTGCCTCTCAACAAGTTCCACTAAAAAACCGTGTCTCAGATTTTTGACAAGTGGGTTTGTTCTTTTTTAATGAGCAGATAAAGTTGTGGAAGACAAATCACCAGCACTTTCTGTGGACAAATAGAGATTACTCAAAAACGAAAACAGAAAACAAAAATCGCAGATATGGTTTTAGAGGAAAACTATATGACTAGCAGCTGGCCAAATTTCAGCCAAATCGGTCGAGGGGCTGCCGACTTGGAGCTAAAAACGTACGCTCAATTTATCGAAATCTTCTTTCCGAGAAAAATAGCAAAACGTATTTTCGGCGGCGTCCTACCCGTAAAGGGATTACGACGCCTAAGCGTCAAAGTTGATGAATACCAGAAGGGATAATCTTACTATAACAATAGGTACATGACAGGTAACATACAGCAGGCGCTTTTTTTTTGTTTACGCGTTGCGCGAAATGCTCTTTTCTCAGTTTTCTTCGTTCGGTCACAGATCACATTGACACAGGTAAATAAATTCAAAATTCTGACTCCGCGCAAGGAGCCGCATTTCCGTAACTACTATTAATACCACAAGTTGCTAATAAAATTTTCTTGACATGCTGCGAGCTAGGTTGTTAATTATGCCTAAAGCAAAAAGGAAGTCTTTCAAAGGGAAACAGACCTGGGAACAAACTACGAATGGAGTCAACGAAAACGAAATGGAAAGTGAACAACAGTCAGTCGACACAAAAGATGCCATGCTGGCCGAAATGAGACAAGCTGGGTCGATTGTAAGCAAGGCGCCATGTATACAGTAATGGCGCATCCAAGTCGAACCAATGCCATTTTTATTGCCGACATTTTCAAGGAGTTCGACATTTCCTTGGCAAAAATAATTATCAACAAGTCACCGCTTCGTCGAACTTTTCCTGTAGCCTTTCGCAAGCTATTATGGAATGGCCACTGAGCTTCCGTCATGTCTCGCCCGCTTCATCATTACCCCGTTCTTCCACATGAATCTTTGAACGGCTCGCACTTTTAGGAGCGGAAACCGACTCCGTGCTCGACTGGCCGCTCGACTGCTTCAACAATTCATCTTTTATATTGTAGTACGAGCGCGACCCTTTGTCACTTTGCGCTAATTTTTCAGCCCAATCTGCGCTGAACGCGTCTTCCTTTTCGCTTTTTTACGCCTTGGCATGGTAGAAGAGAACGAACAGGACCTTTTTTTCTTCTTTACCGAACTGAAACAGACGCCGCGAACTCGCAAATTTCTTGCGTGATACAATGGAGCTGAGAGATCACGTGACTTGTTTCGTGACGCGTTGACAGACAAGTTATCCAGTATGACAAGACTTGTCAACGGCCAATTAACATAATTGACCCAGTTAAAACTTTTACGCTCAATAACTCCGCGCAGAATTAAAACTTTTTTGTGGAATTTTTTTTAAAAGAACGCTCTTGAAGAGCTTTATCACAACAGTACAAAATCTCAAACTTCGAAAATGGAACTTTTTTAACCGTGGCTGATACCTTAAAGTTCCATCTGAGTACCCTTGGAGTTCCCTGTGAGTTTCATGTGCATTCCCTGTGAGTTCCCGTTAGTTCCCTGTGCGTTTCACGTTAATTCTCTAGGCGTCCCCCTACGCGTTTTCTCGTGCGTTACACTGTGCGTTCTCTGCGAGTTCCCTTCCAGTTTCCTCATGCGTTCCTCATACATTACACCGTGCGTTCCCCCGTGGGTTAACATTAATGTGGTTAAAAGGGAACACTTTTCGGTGTTTTTTCAAACAGCAGTTATATAAGAGGTCTTGTAAGGATATGATGTTGGGAAACAGAATACAAATAATATAGAACAATTAGATCATGTGATCTTTCGATGTAATTTGGTACTTTACTACCTCACTTGTCATAAGGAGCATTGGATCTTAGTTGCCTCACTTTGATATTCATTCCGCCCAAAGGAAACGGAAATCAGTTTGGGAGAATAAGTACTAGTGAATGGTGATATGATCCAGACTCTAAACCTGCACTGAACCCGCGGTCGTCATCTGAAGTTGCTAAGCAACTAGTCGCACCATAATAGCGTGATAACGTTCGTATTAGTCGTTCTTTTCTTTATATCAAAAATAAAAATCGGAAACTTTACCAATGCTACAACGAATATTTTTCAAAAACCGGCACTTGTTATCCAGCAAAAATATGCACCGTGTGATAGTGGTGGTCTAAATTTTTGGCTAATTGTATGTTCGGAGGAGGGCCAAAGCGTTTGTTGGTGTCCGTTACCCCTCGGAAAAGCCTTGGATACACCCGAGGGTATAATAGTTTCAATGGAACAGTTGCATTGCTTCAGCGGAAGAGTAAAATATTTTATGATTAACTAACTCTTGACAAGATGTACTTACCGCCGTTTTATATTTGAAAACGTCGCGTTTCGAGCATTAGTTCTTCATTGTAGTACACATCCATTTGGGCGAGACGTCATCTGATAAAATTATAAAAACGTTCTCTGTTTTTTGGCTAAAAGTTATCGAAACACCAAGCTTACGAATGCCTGTCTTAATATACATAGGGTGGACATAGGATCTTCAAGACTGTAGACAGTCCATCCAAAGCACAGTATTTTCAAACTGTAGCAAGCAAGAGAATTTTTTTACAATTTGTGGAGCATCCTTTTGATTAATTTATTTATCTACGCCATTGAAGATTTCAACAAACAAAACAATAGGCCATTTCCGAGTTACTCTTTGCCTCTGTTTCAAAACGAGTCTACGTGCGAAACCATTCAAATGAAAATGAGTTTTATTTGCATGAAAATGGACCTGTAGGTGAAACTCATTTTCATTTGAATGGTTTCGCGCGTAGACTCGATGTGAAACAGAGGCAAAGGGTAACTCGGAAATGGCCTATTATCATCAAAACAAAAAGTGGGACACCAAATAAGCGTGCCAAAAATGTTTATGCTGACATCTATGACGTATTTTCCAGTCGTTGGTTACAGCTTGTAATCCATATTCATGAAGATTTATGAATTTGCGTCATTTCAAACTCTTCGTTAGCGTGGCAGGATGTCGTTCGGTCTCTTCGGCTCCTGGAGACGAAGCTCCAATGCTTGATGAGGGAAGAACTTCCAGGAAAAAGACCACCTTCACCTAGTTGAACTAATGGTAGGTACCTCTTCTGGAACATTTAGGGTTAAAATTTGCAGTCTGCTGTAATTTAGTGCGCTCGTTGTTCCGTCAAGCTCGGCGTGCTGCCATAACATTGAACGCTTCTTTTGAGTTTTCAAATGTCACTGAGCTAATGAGGAATGAAATAGAAAACTCAACTGTCTGAAGAGCATTATGAAAAGAATTATTTTGTTGCTCAAGTTCTTGTCTTCTGTAAAACAGTTTATGAAAAATTTTCACGGCCACGTGTTAATCGAATATGTCGGCGTCCTTCTCGTGGCTTTGTGATGACAAATTTTGTACGCGTGACGTTGTTTAAACAGTCTTCAAGAACCAACCAATAATATCTCCTCAAATTTATACATGCTGTAATAAACTTTGAATTTAAATGCTTTTGAACTCATTTTACACATACCACCATACATCTTAAAACTTGTCGTTTCAGAGCGACGCAATTTATAAGAATGTGCCTGCATGAGAAAGATTAACATTCACCGCCATTAATTTTAATATTGCGCAAAATTTTTCAAAGCAAACACGTCAACTTAGCTTGAGGCTCCAGATACGAAAACGTTCTAAGCTGAATTTAATGTACTTCGCTTATTTGTTGTTCTGTGAATTGTAAGGCTTTTTGACCATGATCTAATCGTGCTATTTGTTTGTTTTATCTGCAGAAAAGACGAGAAGAGACTGGAACCCAGGATAAAGTACACGGATGATTCATTGGTGAACGAGACAATCTAAAGATAAGATTTAACACTAGGTACTCGCTCTGATGAAAAATTAGTGGCTTAATACCAGAAGTAATTTTAAAAATTTCTTTCCAGCTTAAGGGTCGTCGCGGACTAAAAATTTTGAAGTTTATCTTAAAATTTATTTAAAAAATAAAAAAAAAATAACAGACCAGATATTCAATGTTTGGGCTCATTCTGATTTTGGGAAAATTGTGACTGGTATATTATTTCAGCCACTACTTTTTATTTAGAAAGAGTATATTTGGACTTTGAACGGGAATTTTTTCAAGGTAGCACTTGCAAGTTCGAATTAGTCATGATAAACATTTTGAAAGCCTATATTTCATATTTCTTCTTATATCTATTTCAAATTTCTTCGTCTGAAACTATTGGAAATGCAGGGGTTTACAAATTCTAATTTGACCAGGATGGAGGATCCACATGAAAACCAGCTATCGCTGATGTGGCTTCCCTCTTTAAATATTGCAGCAATTTAAGGGGTTCATATCGCGACTGTGCCACCTTAAAAGGTTCCTTGCACTCTTCTTGTAACGATAATTTATTTACCGTTGACAAGAAAACATGGGAGCATTGATGACAAATTAACATATGAAATGATAATTGGCGAATTAATACGTTGAGAAAAAAAAAACGGAAAAATATCGGTGCGGCGTTTCCTCTCAATTCGATACGGTTTGATTCATTTTGATCATGTTTGTTGAATTCGAAAAAAAGTACGAGTGCCCATGTTCTCTTGTCATTTTAGGCATAGTGAAAAGCAACATTACGCCTGGTTCAAAGAATGTTTCGACAACTTTAGGATATTTCTCATTTCTCACAATTCTGAGCAGACGCTCGTTCTTATTGGCTGATTTGTAATAGCTCGAAATTCGCCCCAGGAAATTACACGTGTTATTTCATAACTCTTTCACGATTACTGAAATGTATTGCAGTTATCTGCTTGATAACATTTTACGCGAATAAATTTCGACAAAACTGACTCAGATTACGGACCACAAAAGCATATCTTTCGAACAACGCATTATTTCTTTGCAAACGACATATTTAAACACCGTTTTGGTATAATTTTCTAAAAGAAAACATTGCAGTTTTGGCACATTTTAACTTAGTGACCATCAGCATGTGTTCTACATCGAACATTTCGACCTTCCAAAATGGAATACTACTACTACTACTACTACTACTACATGGTCAAGAAAACATTACAATTATTAAAACGCAACCTAGCCTGTACCAAACGAATTTTATGTATTGTCGATTTGTTTTTCTGGCTTGTTAAAACAATACGATATCTAAATGGACTTCCATCAGCTAAGAACAAATGAGCACTGTTGTATTTCTTACAAGTGACGATAACTAGGACACAGATTTTGCATAATTTTGAAACAGGAATCAATGTTTTTTCAGAACTTGTATGCATTTTGCTTTTAATTTATTGTAAATTTTAAGTTTATGTGCTAGAGTTTGTTTTCTATGACCATTTTGAGCACGATGAGGGATTCGACGAATTTTACGTATTTTCTGGCTCGTTAAATTTGTTCTGTCTAGATACTATCGTTTTGGCAGCTTAGAAATAAGATTGAAGAATATCTTACCAACATATATAGAAAATTGCTGTCCATCCTCTTAAAACGTTTTCAATGCAGGATTTTTCTTAAATTTGACTGGGCAAATTTCGAGTTAATGAGCTATAGAAAATATACTGACGAAGTTTTTTTAGTCATTCTTCTCTGACGAAGGCAACAGGAAGGTGCCGAAAATTTAGTATATATAATTTTAGGCCAGACACAACCGTATTTTGTAACTGCTATAATGATTACTGATCGCCCAAACAGCATAATGAAGTTTTCTTTATGGATATCTTTGACCTTAAATCAGAATTCGACAACTTTGCAATAAATTATTCCAAGCAACCTGCAAATATGAATTTATAGACATATTGTCTGATTTGTTAAAATTTGTGGCAAGATATTTATCACCTACTTGGCAGCTGTGTAGAAAAGTCGATTTCTTTTTCCTGGAAAACTTCCACTATCTAAATGTTCGATTTATTTACAGTCTTGCGTTCTAAAGTCGTACCACTTAATACATGCTTCATTTCGTGCAACTCTTGCAAATGTTTGTTTTTTTATTAAATATGAAACTAAACATATTTTTCTGTAGTTTTCAAAGTAAAAAGAAACATTTGCTCGAAATATCGAACATAACCCTGCAAATTTTGAGTTTGTGTGCTACAAATGTAAAATTGTTTGCCGTTGTTCACCAAAGATGACACAAGGACTTCGACACTTTTTTTCAGTAAATTGATTCAACAAAGGTATAGGTAATGCACCTTAATGATTGTACGATTTGTAATTGTCTGGTTCGTTTATGCAATTAAACCTCGATATAGGTTTCTTTTTTCACCTAAGAAATTGAAGCACATGTATCAAATATCGTTCATTTCTATTTTTTTTTTTGAAAAAGTGGCAAGCTGGAAAACAATGTGAAATCTCCAAAAATTACTAAATCTTTTTTTTGGGATGTCTCAAGACCTTGCTTGAATTTGGCTTTGCAAATTTTCACTTTATGGGCTTTTGAAAGTATTATGTCATTTGGAGGTGGTTGGGCCGCTTTTTTTCATTAATTTGGTACTAAAATGCAAGACGCACCTTCTGTTTCATTGTTATTTGCCAGGTCAGGGCTTAATAATTTGATGAAAAATTTCGATTGTATTATTATGGACAACTGTTTATAATTAGGTTGAGTACAAAACCTCATTTCTTGAACTTAACTTATTCTACAATATCATTGCAATTCAATCGTATGAAACCAGTGATTTCCGCCAGCAAACAACGCGAAAAATGCTTAAAAGTCCTTAGGAACGGAATATTATATCACCATTCAAGAAATGTTTTTCTCTGATCATTTATTTTCTACAGCAAATTTCATTTTTATGAAGGTTTAAGATAAAAGGTGAATATAAAACAACATTTTCAGCAATTAAGCTATTTCACGCCTTTTGTGGTCCAAATTGGTTAGCTTTTCGATGTTTCAGACTTGAAAATTGAAAGTGAGCATAACATATCTTTGAACCTGGCGTTGTGTTTTGTGGTATGGGTGAAGTGATCGAAAGGATTACATGGCAAACTATTACAAGCAAAGACTGTTCTGAACTGATAACCAATGTTAAAAGAAAAAATAGTCTTGTAACTGGTTATGCGCTCGCAGCCGCCATTTTCAAAGTAGGGTAAACATGGCGTGCAATACTGCGTTTGTATGGCAATCCGACGTCGAATTAGGGTTCCGAAACATTTGAAGTTTGTAAACTCGAGATAGCTGGCGAAAGGTTTTGTTAATTAAATCTGAGAGATGTTGATGTGCTGGGGAGTGTACAATCAGTGAATTTTTCCTTGAACTTTAATTGACTCTGTTTACAGTTTTAAATTTGAAATGAAGCTGCACACTGTTAGCATATTGTATCAACATCCTTCAAATGTGATCAGTAAAAGTTTTCATCATATCTTGGGTTTACAGGCTTTGATTGTTTCAGAACTTTAATTTTACAGAATTGGATTCTCATGCAAACACTGTATTTCGTGTCATGTTTGCCACGAAATAAAATTTTTCCTCTGATTTGACAGTTTGCCATGTCTTCCTCCGGTCAAATAATGTTGGTATACACCATCTCGAACATGATATTTTCCGAGAACCATTATCCAACCAAAATATCGCTTGAATTTGAAAACAAGATTCGTTTGGCAAAAATTTACTCGGCTTTTTTGTTCGACGTGGTGTATTAATTTTTTTGGCGGGAGATTTTTTCATGGAGAGTCCAACCTTTTTTTGTACCGAAATTGTTGTCAGGGGAAACGCTGTGCAAATTTTTTCAAATTTTCCCGCCAAAAGTCTTAGTATATAGAGGAGAAAAAACTTGTGAACATTTTTTAATTAAATATCACTTATTTAATTAAGTTTAAAAAGAGTAAAAACACTTAATGAATATCACAATGATTGTATTTTTAACTGAAGTTTTATTGAGATAATAAAGATGACAAATGACAGACGACTTGACAATTGCTTTTATTTGAGTTCTAAGTATTTAAAAGATAAAATAATACAAGCAACTGAAAACCATTACAGATATTGTTGAACAATAAAATTTTAAAAAAAAAAAAAACGGCGCATGCGTATTTTGGGCGCCCGTATTTTTTCTAAGTGTTTTGGCGGGAAAATAAAAAAACAAATTTTAAAAAATGGCGCATGCGTATTTTAGGCGCCCGTATTTTTTTCTAAGTTTTTTGGCGGGAAAATTAAAAATTTTTGAACAACGTTTAACTAGTGAAACATCTCGGCAAAACAAATTACACAAAATTAAATTGATAAACTGAGTGAAACAAATTCAAAATCTAATAATTGAAGAAATTTATTAAACTATTGAAAATTGCCACTCCTTAAAAACAGAAAACTAAGAACTTTGCGCAAGGTTTAGTACTGGGCTACCTGCGATAGAATAAGTGTTTGGCTTCAGGTTGCTTTCAATCCTGGCTGATTCTTGAAATGCACTTGTTCTTGAAATGAACAGTCCACTTGATCAGGAACACTGAAAAAAATAAAAGTTCATTAGATTGATTAAACACAGCAGTATCAAGGAATACAACTTGAATAAACATGGTTTTTTTACTGGCGTTACAAACAACATGATTAAAAATTGTGTGATTTGAAATTTTGTCACGTTTTAGTTGCATTAACATGCTGTCTAGCTTTGTGTTGACTAGTAGACTTGAAATGAAACTTGAATTTTGGATAAACTATTGAATTTTGGAAAAACTATTGAAAATTGCCACTTTTTCCAAACTAAAAACTAAGAACTTTGCGAATAGTTTAATACTGTGCTACCTTTGATAAAATAAGTGTTTGGCTTCAGGTTGCTTTCAATCCTGGCTCATTCTAACTTGTTCTTGGAATACACAGCACACTTGGACCAGGAACACTGAAAAAATGAAACAAAGGTCATTAAAATGATTAAATACAGCAGTATCAAGGAACACAACTTACATAAACATGTTTTTTTTTACTGGCGTTACAAACAACATGATTAAAAATTGTGTGACTTGAAATTTAGTCACGTTTGAGTAGCGTTAACATGCTGTCTAGCTTTGTGTTAACTAGTAGACTTGATAGATAACTAGTAGCAATCATAAAATTAAAAATTTTTCAACAACGTTTAACAGTGAAATATCTCGGCAAAAATGTTTACGTGAAACAAAGTCAAAATCTAATATTTATTACGGCTTGTTCACCAGCTCTTGAGTGAGGAATTTTGGATAAACTATTCAAAATTGCCACTGTTTCCAAACTGAAAACTAAGAACTTTGCGAAAAGTTTAATACTGTGCTACCTTCGATAAAATAAGTGTTTGGCTTCAGGTTGCTTTCAATCCTGGCTCATTTTAACTTGTTCTTGGAATGCACAGCACACTTGGACCAGGAACACTGAAAAAAATAAAAGAAACTTCATTAGAATGATTAAATACAGCAGTATCAACTTGCATAAACATGTTTTTTTTACTGGCGTTACAAACAACATGATTAAAAATTGTGTGACTTGAAATTTAGTCACGTTTGAGTAGCGTTAACATGCTGTCTAGCTTTGTGTTAACTAATAGACTTAAATATAACTAAATTGTAGCAAAATAAGCAGCAGACTTAAAGCAAAGGCAAGTTAATATGTTTTAAATTTTCATCCCATTCAACTCCGTATTTCAAAGAAATATTGTTGGTCTATTTTAGCATTTAAACACAAAGGCGCATTTTCTAAGGGGCTAACGCTTCGGACTTGCCACCGTCTAACTTGCACTTTAGTTTTGCACGTGGAGGATAGAAACTTTGCATAAATGGCGTCCAAATCTGAATAACAATACTTTGTACATCCTTAGCCTCGTGTGGATGTTTATAGACAAAAGATTTTTTACGTGGATGTGAGGCTTGGGATGTATAAGCATTGTTATTCAAATGCCGACGCCATTTATGCAAAGTGTATATGCAGCCTGGTGAATAAACTGTATTCCGTCCTACATTTCAAATCCACTGTTGTCGTTTGCCGTCAGTAATTGAAAGTAAAGTTAATTTACAACATATGCATACTGTATGCACCAAGTACTTTGTGTGTATGTAAAATATAAAAAAACATTGAAAATTTGAAAACAAAACTGCCAAGGAAGTTTATGCCAATGGTCAAGGCTACAGATTTAACCCCCCAAAAAAACTTGCTTTTATCAACAATAATTAATTTTGTCTTAATATTTGCGAAAAAGCAACAAAAAAACACATGTTTCAACAACGACAAATTATTTCACTGGCAATAATTACGAGGGGTGTCAACTCTAAGAAGGGCTGTTTCGGGAGA
The DNA here is from genome assembly GCA_963693305.1 of Meandrina meandrites. Classification (NCBI taxonomy): domain Eukaryota; kingdom Metazoa; phylum Cnidaria; class Anthozoa; order Scleractinia; family Meandrinidae; genus Meandrina; species Meandrina meandrites. The sequence goes on along the minus strand of OY855912.1, from coordinate 14,314,888 downwards.
AAAACAAAATTTTTCCGGGAATCTGAAGATTTTTCCGGGAATCGGGAGACTTTGGAAATTTTCCGGGAGACACGAAGTAATGAAGTTAAAATTTCGGGAAGTTTGAGATTTTTTGGGAATGTCTCCCAAAAATTTGGGACGGTATTCCAGATTTTCGGGATGACTTTTAGCACACATGGTTCTGCTCAAACAGCATTGGTTAGAGCTGTCACCCCCCGTAATAATTGTACATCTCAGTATGACTGATATTGAGAAAAAAGTTAATTTTCCAATTATCTTTACAGAAGTCCTTTACAAGCTGTTCATACCCCCAAAATTTAACGAATAATTTAAAGGATGTTTAGTGAACATGATTCAGCACTCAAAGTTGCAAGAGTAGAAAAGATAAAAAAAAATGCAAATTCATTTTGCAAAATAAAAAGAACACTTATAAGTTAAGTTCCACAGGGAAGTACATGTACATGCACTACTCAATAGCTTTCATCTGAGTGAATGGTCACACTTTAGGGTTTCATTTGAAACTGTCATAACGCCATACATGTAAGTGATTTAAAAGGTCCTAATGTTGTTTCACAAAAAAGAAATGTTTAAATGTTGAAAAAAAAAACATTTTCATGTGGCTGTAAACACCTAATTTGTTTCAAAATCCAGGGCCAGCTGATAGTTTCAGATAAAATAAAATAAAGGCTAATCTGTTTTCTCAGATGAGCCCGTATCAAAACCCTTCAGCTGACCTGTCCCCAGTCGTCTTCATATAACATGCAGCAAAGGAAGAGTTGCGCACAAGGTAGGGGAGCAGGGGATGATGGGAAGGGAGAAGAGAAGAAGTCTTCTTCTTTTGATTTCTCCCTACCCATCTCACCTTGTGCTCCCTTTTTCGGTAACCATCTCTCCCCGCGCTCTCCTTGCGCGCTGTATGAAGACGACTGGGGACGAGTCAGACCCTACAGCATTTTATGTTGTATGCAACAATCCTGAGCAAATGTATGTTTGATCAACATGAACAATGTCTTCATGTAAATTGGCCCTAAAGGTGAAAGTTTATTTCATTACAACCCTTAAAGGATGTTCACACTTAAAGTGCTACTATGATGAAATTCGCATGTTTTCTTTCTCAACCGTTTTTAAAATATTAACAAGTACTCTATATGAGAAGAAAAATGCCGTTTACTGTTTTCCAATACCTCTTTTCTTTCCAGAGATATTCAAGTTTTTAAAATATGCAAATTAGCAAAGTAGTGACGTCATACACTCAACCAAATTCTGATTAAATACTAAGAAAGTGTTATCTCAGCCAATTTGTATTTAAAGTCTCTGGTTCTTTGCAGTAACACTCTGCTAGTTGTGTTTCACAATATGAACTTGGCAACTTGGTTACCATGGCAACATACTAGGTTCCAGATCCCCCCAATGCTTAAGGCCTTTCTGGCCAATTCTGGCATTCTCCGTAAATATTTGTAAATAATGCTTTACATGCGAGATCTAGCAAGCATATCAATGGATTTGGCAGACGTCTTGCCTGGGTTTAATTCTTCCGAACTGAAAAATTCTGAAATATTAAAAACAAATTGATGGGGACTGGAAAAGAGTGAGTTGCCATGTTAACATAATTTTATTACAGCTGTAGGTGTGTCACCTGAGGAACTATTATTCTGCCAAGTTTCATTGGTCTCTGCAGAAAAATGGCCGAGATAACTTAATTTTTGTACTTGACAAAAAACTGGGTTGAGTAGATGACGTCATCAGTTCCCTAATTTGCATATTTAACGATTTTTTTAAGCTTAAATATCTCTGGAACTAAATAGATATTTGAAAACGGTAAACGGCATTTTAAATCTTTTATTAAATACTCTTTGAAACGCCTAAAATTGCAAGGGGTGAAAATTTGATCATAGTACCACTTTAATTGTTTATGCCTATCCTTACTGTGCACATAGCTCATGTCGAAATGTCACAGCAAATGGCCAGTACCGCAACATTTTTTATAGACAACTTTCTCTTTTGATTATCCACAGAGTGTAAAAACATGACCAAAATATCAATGTGACAAGTTTAAAAATTTTTCGAATTTTCTGTCCATGTTGCATCAAATTCTGCCATTTTGGGGCTGTTAGGCGAGTGAAAATGTGATCACTAAATGATTAGAGATTTATTTTAAGGAATGCAGTGCTCCAAGCTGTGACCATTTTGGTTGCCATGGGGAGTGAAAATAGCATTTGGCGACTAAATTTTCCACACAGGTAACCAAATTGTTGACCAGTGCAGTGCAAAGGGCTAGCTAGCTATGCATCAACAATTTTTTTGTAGTTTAATTATTAGTGTATTAAATTTATGAGTTCGAGTTAGAAATTTCGAGTTTGAGTTAGAAATTTCGAGTTCGAGTTAGAGATTTCGAGTTCGAGTTCGAATTAGCCATGTTCTAAACGAGTAGGGGACTGGGTACGAACATATTTTCTCTTCGGTACAAACATTCAATATCGATTGAATTGAAAAATGGGGCATGTCATCTGAAAGAGCATCCAAAAATTAGTAGATTCACCAAATTTGACGGTTATTGGTTTAAACCCAAAGGCATGGTACACTTAGTGTGGATTGGAGGGACAGGCGTCCTCCAATCCATACTAAGCTCTCTTATTTTAAAAGTGTGCCATGCCTTTACGTTTAAACCAATAACCATCAAATTTGGTGAATTTACTAATTTTTGGATGCTCTTTCAGATGACGTGCCCTATTTTCAATTCAATTGATATTGAATGTTCGTACCAAGAAAAAATATGTTCGTACCCAGTCCCCTGCTCGTTTAGAACATGGCCAATTAGAATTTCGATTTTGAGTTAAAATTTCAAGTTCTAGTTAAAAGGAAGGGCCTGAAAAGTTACCGATTTCGTGATGGAAGACGAAAAAAGAGAAAAAAAAGAAAGAAAACGAAAACGAAAAGCCCACAACATGGCGTGACATTTTCGCAGTTGGTCACGCATAGTGTCACCCACAGGCAGCCCAAGCTCACGTTTCGAGCGGTTGGTAGGTATCAATTGGTGTTGCGTAACACTAGACCGTTGAGAATATTATAAGGCTTTGTATGGGATTTGGGTCGATTTTGGCCGTATTTATGCTTAAAATACAGTAAATATACAAAATAAACTTACTTTTGCCATTTGCTGTGTCCTTTTGCCTGTTTTGCGTCTTGAAGTGGTGTTTTAGTCGATTTTTCTCTTCCCTGTTCCTTCCTTCATAAGACGGAGTCAAGGCGAAACACTGCCATGGCGATCGATCCACGATCGAGCGGCGATTTTTAGCCCGAAAATCGGTCCCAACGGCGTCTTTTCCTTTCTCACGTAAAGGTCGTTAGCTCTCCTCCTCCCACGAATCCACATCTTTGGAAAATCTCAATGCATACCCTTTGAAATAAACCGATTTCCACGACTAATCCATAGGTTTCGGAGGTCTGCAATTGCTGTGTAATTCGAAGTTGACACGGCCGTTTCAAACTAGGCTTAGCGGCCTGGCCTGGTGTCAAATCCACATACGTCCACGGGAGGGAAGGTAGGGAGGGAAGGTAAAAGTTTCGGATTGCGACTAAGTAATTTTTGTCTCGTGTCGTCATGACGTTGTCATGACGACACGAGAATATGCGAGGGGGAGAAGGTGCATTCCAAGGTGCATTCCATGCGCGTTTGCTTTGTGAGGCCGCGGAATTTTCCCGCCATGTCAATATTTTTCCCGCCATGTCAAGATTTGCTTTGTGAGGCCGCCGGATTTTGTGCGCGCGTGCGCGTGTTGTGAAAGAACAAATAATTTTTGTTTATAAGTAGGAGTTCAAAAATATTGCTGCATTGAAAGTTTTTTGCTTTTCTGCTGGTTCATTGTAATCGTTTGTCGGATGGGAGTGTTAATTATAAATCGCTTTTTAGTTGAACAGAATTGAACTTTAATTTAAGGGAAAATCACGGCATAGAATGTAAAGCAGTGAAAGAGATGCATTAAATTTGAGCAGTTTTATTAGATGAAATTTTTGTACATTTTTTAAATGGAATGATTGAGACAATTAGGAAAGAGTGTTTGATTTATGAACTTGCAGCGAACGCAAATTCTTAGTGGTCCAACAGGCAATATAAATGGAACAGAAATAAGGCCCCTTTTAGCTGTCGACAGTGCCTATTCACTAACGAACTGGCTAGTGAAACCCTAGCCGGACAGAGGACGCCTGACTCAGGAGCAGAGAAAGTTTAAAACCTAAAGTTCGGTGAGCTACGATCTGTAGTGGAACGAGCATTTGGCATGTTGAAAGTTCGTTGGAGAATTGCGTTGAAAAAGGTTGGACAAAAAACGAGCATCCTAAAAAAGACTATGATTGCTACGTGAGTTTTGCACAACAATTGTAAGTATCGTTTCAATAACAGAAGATAAACGATTAGAAAAAGACAATTATTTTGATGCTAAATCTTTTAAAATGTCAACTATGGCGTTTGTTTGTTCCATTTGCCTGCTCTGGGCATCACGGAACATTTCAGCTGATCGTTCAAATCTTGCGTTGTCCTGTTCCATACTCTTTTCACACATTTCAATAAAAGAACTCTGCATGCCAGTCTGGAGTCGTACTTTCTCCCCTTTCTTTACTCAGGATGTTGAAATAGGGGAAGCCTTCTTTAATTTTCTGAATTCCATCTTCTCCAGTCGAGCGAGATCGCTGCTTGAACCCGTACTCTAGATTTTGCTGCCGTTTCTTCACCTGCTGTAGCATTCGCTGGCTTTCTGGACACCTTTCTTTATACGAAGAATAGATATCGTTCCAGATTTTTCTTTGTGAAACTCCCCACAGCTTACTGAATTTGGGGGCCCATGCTTCAAGAAGTTCGTGCGTTTCTTTCTCAGTCCTGTCAGCAGACTTAACGCGAGGTTTTTTCGTTTTGTGTTTGCCGTAGCAAGTACTTCGACATCACTTGCAACTGAAGACTGAGGCGATGGCATGCTTCTTCCCAGTAGAATTGGTGATCATCGAGAAATGTTTATCAGTACGCTGAGATAAAATCATTTTAAGTCGGCTGCATTAGGGGGCTAAAAAAACCCTTAAGCTTGACATATCTTACAAACATCTCAAAAGTTAAAGGGCAACTCTTGGCTAGAAAACTATATTGCAGTAAAAGCTTCCGAATGTTTCCAAAATTACACAGGAAGCAAAACATTTGAATTCAGAAGCTTTTTTACCGGTTAATTTTAACGTAAAACTTCGTATTTTACCGCTTTTGTGACATTTCGCCATGAATGCTTCGATTATGATCACGAGATGTGATACGCCACAGGTGTGGAACCGCAACAAGTCACGAACATGGCTGACTCAAATTCTTGCAGTGAGAGCTCAACTTCTGCTAGCGACTCCACTGATTTTTAGAGAGCTATAGGAGGAGATATGTCAGGGGATGATTAAGAACCTTCTATGGTATTTCAACCCTGGCGTTTTGAGCCTCCAGGGAAAAACAGCGAGACAGAGAAAGGGAGTAAAATATCGAACCTCCTCACCGCCGACGGCGACGAATGGTGAGTGAATTGAAGTCCTAAATGTACAGTTTCTTTCTCTATTACCTCGGCCAGTTGTTTGTGAGCTAAGTCAAACCTGAAAAGCCTTGTTATTATTTGCATGTACGCGAGAAGCTTAATTAAACATGCTTTTATACAACCAAACTGTTTGCTGCATTTTGTTGTTTATATTCGGTCTTCAAATATTTTTGCTCATGTTTATCACAGTTATCACAATAGTATAGGTTTTGAGCTTCAGCCTAATGTACACTATCTATCTTGTGCGTTTGAAAGCTTGCAAATACAGAAACGCAAGTTAAATTCTTTGTCTCCTTTGTGTTACCGATTTTTCTAAATTCTGCTCGAAAACGAAGAATTCTGCCGGCGAAATGCCAGCTACCGAAGCTAGACTATAATGCTCGAAATTCTGCGGCAGATTTTATCTAGAACATACTCAGGCTTGCAGTTAAATGTGGACAAAACTCTGCTGGGTCTCTTCACTCCTTCTGTTGGGAGCCGAGGGAGTTTGCGCTTCAGTTGAAACAACTTGCCTCGAGGAAACTTTGTTCAAGGTTGTTCGTGCATGCTTGTATGCGTAAAACTGTAGAATGATTTTGTTAACTGATTACTGCCACCGGGACTATTACACGACCCTGCAGTGCGTGATTTTATATTTATCGGTATAATTAAGTTTTCATGTTTTTATTTTGCAATTTCTTATCTTTTTGCGAAAAGCACCCTCACGAAAATCGAAAATTGTGCTGTGTTTGGCTCCTTATTACTTTCGCGTTTGCTTGCGTTTTAATTCATGGTTTGCATTTGAAATGGTCGTTGCGCTCTTCGTGTCTTACAACTTTTGGCATGTTTTCCTTTAGTTATCTCGTCAACTGACATCTGCTCGAATCTGCACACGAAACTCTTTCGTGGTCAGGCTAGGGAGGGTGATGGGAAAGAGCGTGACACGCTTTCATACCCGGGTTTCATGCTACACCCCAGGTTGCCTAATTTACAACAATTGTTTCTCAAAAGGAATCACAGAATAAGTACTTCACGCAACACTTCTTCTCTTAGTTATCCGGATATTGTTTTATATTTGATTCCCCATTTCTTCGCATAATTCTATATCTCGCGAGAGCGCCTCTGCTAGCGCGCGGGGTAGTGGCTTCTTATTGCGCAGTACTGACCTGCACGCAAATCACGCGCGCCTTTCGAAGGCATATACTTCAAAGAAACACTACATTTGCTGGTGGGAATTGCTTTCTATTTTGCCAATTAACAGCAGGAGAAATCTGAGGGTGGCTACAAATTTCTCAACAACAGAATCAAAATATATCGGTCTGTTTCCGAACACGTGGATTTCGCTTACATATAGGACATATAGAGGCTCAGTATTCCTGCTCATAAATGAAGAGATTTCTGACAAATTATGGGAGTCAGCACTCGCAGACCCTTTTGAATTTACTATCTACTCCAGACAAAAGGCATCTTTATCACGATACGGTGCAAGAGAGGATGTATCGTATTATAAAGCTATGTACATTTGCTGACCTTAGAAGGCCGATCAATCTGACGGATTTGTTTCGTTTCACAAACACATGATTTACTCTTTTTAAGTTTATTTCTTTTCATATTTAAGCACTGAAGCACTACCTTTTTTTATCTTGGACATCATTGAACAGCATAGGGTCTTTCTCTCCTTGTCATTCTCATTTATGAAGAGAAGCTTGGCGTGTTTTCCTCTTATCAGAAGTAAAAGCAAATCTGCCTTCCACACCTGTGACGTAGCATCACGTGACGTACCAAAATCCGAACGTTTTCAAAATGGCCGCCAAATTGGCGTAAAAGAAAATTCGTAGTAAATTCATTTTGGCCGATATCTAAAAAATTTTACCTTCTAAAGATTCCTATTGCTATAAACAACTTATAGAAAAAATAAAAAATTCGGGGTAAATTTCCCAAGAGTTGCCCTTTAACAAGGTCAAAGACAGACCTCACGCTAAGAAACTCAGATAAGAAGATGTGTTGATATTCGGCCGGGATGGGAGCTGAAAACAGGAGCGGTAAGCGGGAATTTCAAGAAAGAGCCGGAGCGGGATTTTGTGTTTTTATGCAGTCGCGATGCGAGAATCTTTACGGAACGTTTTTTCGTAACTGCATAAAATGTAATTAACAAAATTTGACTGGAATAAATTGCTTGATCTGTGTAGCGGTGTAGGCTTTCAAGTACGGAATAAGTTAATAGTGTAGTGTGTCAAATTTATATAGTTGCGGTTACACATCGTCCTTTTAACATGGTAAAAGGGCTCTTTACCTCGGGAAACTCACAAATAGAGAGGACGTTTTTTTGGTAAAAATCATAAATAATATGTGCTCTGTCATTTTGTTTTTCCGCGTGCTTTGTAATTTTGTTTTCCCGGGTGTTTTGTCATTTTCATGGCCTGTTCACCATTTTTATTTTCCGCTTATGAAAAAAAAGACGAAAAATTATCTCAGCAAAATGTTCCCCCAAGGTAAATTTATGGCGGTGTGAAAAAGAACAAAGGAATCGCCTATGAAAGTTACCGAGGCAAATAGGTAGGTTTTCCAAGTAGCCCAAGATAAAATGACCAATCGCGAGGCAAACCTCAAAGATAAGCAAATAAAATAAACAGAGAAATTTGAAATTAAATATGATGGCGTGAGGTTTAGATTTCCTGAGGTCAACTTTGCGTGTTCAAGGCAGCAAAAACGTGGTCTTTCTTAGAATCATAGCTTGATGGCTTGCTGATTTGTAAGTAAATGCTATTTTTTTGGAAATTTGGCGTTTAAATACAACAATAGTCAAGGAACATCTATAGTGCGTCTTCTTATATGTATTGTATTTCGATTTCATCTCAAGGTTTAGAAAAATCCAACAAAGAGATTTATATAAACGGAGTCTTCGCCTTCTATTTCTTCGCTGTTTTGAAACACTGACATAACAAAGCAGTAGAGGAATGTCGAAACAGTATAAATAATAAAAGCGAGATGATGCTAAGCAAGCACCCTCGAATTACCCATTTTCGCATTTCGCGCCGAAAACCATGCGAAAACAGTATGAAAAAATTGACCTTCGTAAAGTGTTGAGTGTGTGACCGCAAACACCTCGGTAACGTATTCCCGCGGTGAGTTTACCTTGGTGTTATTTACCTTGGGAATGCTATTTGCCTGGATATGTGTAAAACGTTCGTTACAAACATATCGGCATTTCTATTTTCAGCGTTTTCGTCACAAGAAACATGTATGAAATACTCTATTTTCTGATATTGTTCTTTGATCGTTAAAAACGGGCAATAAATAACAAAAGAAATGGAAAACAGCGCAAAACGTCGGCGCAAGGAGGTGACGTGGGGGACGAGTGCTTCGAGTAACGCTCAATTCCTCTTGCGTTCAGTTTGAAATAGAGAGGACGGACGTTTTTTGGTAAAAATCATATGTTCTCTCATTTTGTTTTCCCGCATTTTGTTTTCCCGCGTATGGAAAAAGAAGACTAAATATTATCCCAGCAAAATGTTCCCCCGTCTCTGCTTTCCCTATCCCCGGATATGGTAAATTTTCTAAGAACACCTATTTTTTTTAGTGGCGCGAAAGTCTTCAATGAACTTCCTGTAAATATTGCAAGCGTAAATAACATACAAGCTTTTTGCGGCTTAGCAAAACATTTACTTTTATAATAACTATTTAGTAAAGTATATTTTAATCTCTTTTTGACTGACACGAGACAGCCCAAAGGGCCTTTGATTACCTTCCTTCCCGTGGAGGTATGAAACAAATGAAATGAAAATGAAAGCTAACCGCAAGCAAATAGGAGTGAAACTAACCGCAAGCAAACCAGGGTGGAACTAACCGCAGGCAAACCAGAGTGGAGCTAACCGCAAGCAACTTGATATTTTAACTCGAACTCGAAAGTCTAACTCGAACTCGAAATTTCTAACTCGAACTCATGAAATCGACAGACCCATAAATTACTAAGCCAAACAAACTTTTTACCGCAAAATTTTCAATTACAACTATTTTAATTGCCCATCTTACCTATCCAATTGCATCAATTGAGGGTAAATCATATAGCTCAGTCTGACCTTGTCTGATGTCTTTGATCATGGAGCCACCATTATAAATTTTGAAACCCACATGTATTTACATTTCTTTTTTTTACCATACTGTACAAGAATGAACTTGTTTTGCATGTTTATCTTCCTTGCCTGTTTCTTTAATCTTTTATTTACTTTCCTGCATGATAATTAGAACAGTTCATCAAAAAACTCTTGAATGCAAATGAAAATAACTTCTGAAATTATTCTTCCTTAAATGACTTCTATTTGAGAGGTGAAATAAGGAGTCCTGCTTTAAAAACACTTTGCTTTTGGCGACCAAAATTTTTCTTGTGGAGGCCATTTTAAAGCAGGAAGTCACCAGAAGCCGACTTCTAAAAAACTTGAGCCTGGAGGACTGGGACATTAACAGTTAAATCAACTTGATTGTTAATAGATCCACATAAACAATAGTTGACAGAAAAAGTTACATATTTTCAGGGATTTACTTGCAATATTTTTGGACAAACATACAATACAGCCATACTCAGTAAGGAAGCCAGATTTATCAGACTTAATGTAGGGTGGTCTTTTGGACATCTTATATCCACAATGAATTCATTCAGTAACCCCCCACCCCACCCTCCCTATCTTTTTTTACATTTCTGACATGAGTAACCCATAATCTCACAGTGGTGAAAGTCTTGGAAAAACATCAGTGCTAAAAAATTATTGCACCAACATCTGAAGTCTTGAAACACAATCTTCATCGCTCATGGCCACATATTTTGTTTTAAATGAGTTATAAGAATTCAAGTAATGATACATCAAGAGACTAACTAGATGAACATCTTTATTCTCATCACCTGTCTGAGTGACAATGTGTTGATATTGTATGGAGAAACTAGATGTTGATCACTTAGAATGCACATCAGTATAAATCAAAACAGAATTTACTCTGAAAGACCATATTTGAATACAATTTAATCACAATTGGCTTTTTATTATATGTAGTGGGCTGTTATCATAACCAGGGGCTTTTCCCGATGAGAACTTATTGCAAGTATCTTCCAATTTGTTTGTATTAGTAGGTTTTAGAGTAATAGGTGTATTGTTGTTGTCAGAATGGAATGAATGAACTGAAAAGAATAGTAAGTTTACAGCAGGTATAAAAATTTGGAATTCTCTCGCAAATTATATCCATCACTGGTTCAACAAGCTTTCCTACTCAGCTCAATTGTGTTGTTCCAGAAAATATCCATACGCCTTCCACGGAAGACTTTTTGGTTTGAATCCCCCTTCCCTTCTGGAAATTCCAGTTAAGCCCAACACATTCCTTTTAAAATTTTGGCTTTGAAGACCTCCCACCCCCTCGGAATTTCCATTGACCTTCCATGGGGTGGGTATGGAGATTTTTTGGAACTGCACATAATAAATATATTGATAACAGAGGTGGCCTCCCCTAAAACCCCGGTAATTTCTTGGAAGTCTCCTTGCCCTACTTCTGTATAAATTGTGCAGGTCCAGAAAATATCCATACCAACTCCATGGAAGGTCAATGGAAATTCCGAGGGGGTAGGGGGTCTCAAAAGCCAATATTTTTAAAGGAAAGTATGCGGCTTAACTGGAATTTCCAGAGGGGTGGGGGGATTCAAACCAAAAAACGTTCTGTGGGAGGGGTATGGATATTTTCTGGAAACAACACATTGTTAATAATTATTATTGTTTTGTGGCAAATAAATAAATAAATGATGATGATGATGATAAATCCGTCAGCATTTTTTTTCTTTAGGTCTGGTTATTGTTATCAAAACATTATAATTATGGTAAAAGACCTATTTGGAGAGCAAAAGCACTCTATATAATTGAACTCACCAGTAATGCAATGTCATTGTCCTTCATCACTGCTTGCTTGTTTTCCTGTAAAGAAAAGTAAGTCAGTTTTGATGAGGCCTTCCAAGGCTTAAGCCAGTGTAACTTGCCGTTCTAGTCAGTCAGGGAGAGCAAGAAAACGAGTGCGAGCATTATGCTCGCGAGTTCATTTTCTCGCTCTCCCTGACTGACTAGAACGCCAAGCTATGCTGGCTATTCCAAGGCATTTTCTAATGTCACTTTGTTGCTTGTTTTTTCAAACCCACCTGTCGCCTATTCTGTTGGGGAAAAATGTTGCTGTTGCTTTTCGCTAGAATACAAACATCGCTGTGCATACTAAATTGTTGGTCGGGAGTGCCTTGGTTTTGTTTAATTTAAAGTGTTAGCACCTGTAAATATTTCTGTCGGCTGTCAGTGTTTAGGTAAAAGATTAATTGTCACCACATTTTGAAGCAATGTTGCCTGTTGACAAAACCCCTTGGAAGGCCTCTTCGATAACCCCACAATCAACTTTTTGTTCGTAAGTGCCTAATTTGATAAGTAAGTTAGAGTGCCAGACCAAAATGTCTGTGCCTATAGCATGGTAATCAATGGGGGAGGACTTGATGATAATAATGACCCACCCTAGAATGATTTGATGGAAAAGGGAACCTTGTCGAGCTCCAAACAATATTCAATATCATGAAACTAAGCATAACATTTTCAAGTTAAAATCTAGGGTTGGAAGATATTCTTATTACATAACTCTATAGGTATAAGTACTTGCTCACCTATTTCATCTATTATACCATCATACAATACTTGTCAGACCGTCATGTACTGGTTGCTTGTTTACCTGTTAGGAAGAAAAATAAGTCAGTTTTAATAACATTTTTACCTTTTGCATACATGTATGACCCAATATTCAATTTGTTGCCTTCAGTTCACAAAAAAGAATGTCAGCAGGACAGAAAGGGAGAGGTTGGAGGGGACTTAGTGTAATATGACATACAGTAACCTGGGATGCTTTGCTGGAAAAGGGAACCCTTTCAAGCCACAAGAAATTGACGTGGTTATACATGTACAAGGCACTTGCTTGGCTTGAAGGAGTAATCAAGAGTCTTGGTTCAGCAATGCTCTTTAATTTTCTTACCTATTCTATGATCTACAGTTACCTCTTAACTTTACAATGCTCAAGCTTTTATGCTAATTGAAAACACATATGGGATTCTAGCTAAGAGAAAACCAGGTGGCTCGAGAAACAAAGTACTCCCATGTTAAACCAAAATGTTAACACAGTCAATACATATAGTTTGGCAAGCAAACTAAGACTAATCAGTGAAAACTAGTAGGTCGTAGCCAAGGTTGGAAGAAAGTTACGAACATGTTCACAGGTAAAGTATTTGTCGAATGCCAAGTTTTTCAATGCAAGTTTTCTAGGGCAAACAAAAATATGTGTATAGCATCAATCATGGGCCCTTTGCAGCTGTCACATGGTAGAAAATTATAAACACCTTACTCTGGGGTGTAACCAGCCATTTTGCATAGAGCAGTTCCTAATGTAGTATTGCTGGCCCGATTGACAATCAAGCCCCACAGGCATTGCTTAATGCAAGAGAGGTTTGGGGGCATGCTGCCCCGGTAAATTGTGTCAGATGTAGCGGATGATTTGCAAATCTTCTGAGGAGATAGTAATTCTCTTCACTTCAATAATTCTCTGCTACTTTGCTTTGTTTAACTTTCTGGCCTTTCCAGCCCTTGCCTTTCAACTAAGGACTTCTAGATGGTGTCAAGCATTTGAACACATTCAAGGCTAACAAAGGTGCTGAATCCCACATTGCAGGCTCGTATATGATCTCTCACATTTTACACACATCTGCCAAGAATCCAAGTCATCTAACCACTCGTTTCTTGGGATTTCATACAGATCTTGTCTGTTTATATCTTTAAGCTTTGCAGAATATTACTCTTTGCTTTTGGTTTGTCGTAGACCGTCAAAATAACCAGGTAAAAAAACCTTGCATCCCTGTACCTTTCACTGCCATTGTCAAAACAAACACAAGGTTGTCCTCCAGTTTGCAGGGTCTATATTGTAGCCCTCAAATTATATAGTATGTGATGCCTTTTTAAATTAATTCAGAAAGGGGGTTCTGAAAATTTTTCCTCTTTAAAGGGACACTGTCACGAGCATAACTTCAAACATTCAACAGCCCAAAAACATGGTTACACCATAGGAAACCTATTAACAGTGGTCAAGTTTTCTTAAAATTGCTATACCAGTGTACTGAAGCTAAATATAGAGTGATCTCACTGTGATACCATCAGGAGCTTTTGATCTCAACTTGAAAAAGTCAGCCTGACTTTTTCAAGCTCTGTCCTTGTGGTTTGGAAAAATTGATGAAAACTATTTACAGTCACCCTCTTCTTTAAACAATTTGCCAGATATCCTTTCCTTTATGTTCTAGGAGCATTTCCTGCATGGTTGAAAGTACTTTGTCATAATTTTGGTGCCCTTTTACTAAAAAAGCTAAAAATGTCCGTGACAGTGTCCCTTTAACCATTAACTTAGAGCCACAGCAGAGGCGGATCCAGGGGAGGGGTGATGGGGGTTGCAACCCCCCTTTGGGCAAAATTTTTTAGTTATTTTTTTTTTATTCTTCCTGAAAAATAATTGAATAAAATTGTTTTTTGCATTAAAGGTTACTACAATAGTGTACAACCCCCCCTTTAAAAAATTCCTGGATCCGCCCCTGCACAGTCATAGCCTAAAATGTTGCTGGAGCTCGAGGGCAAGCTACACTCTGGGGCATGCAAAACAAATCAACTTCAACCATTCACGCTTGACTTTTCTTTGTTTTCCATGTCTCAGAACGGAGCTTGCCCTACAGCAAGGCGTTATCTTGTACCATGTGACCGTTTATAACAAAGGGCCGGCCATCAGCAGTTTTCGCAAACTTGACCATTTACACACACAGTCTAATATTTTGACTGAGCCAACTTCGTAAAGCATATTATTTATCACTTATATATGTGGTTTACCTGAAGAAAATCCCATTCTTTGCGATGCATATTGCCAAATATTGACGCGTTCGGCCGCCATTTTGGTAGCGCCAGCCCCAAAAACATAAACCTCGTCCCCAGGGCCTTTTGAGCCGCTGTCACAGTGATTTTGGTCGTTCCCAGGGTCTCTCTCTCCCCGCCCCCCAGCGGGGAGAGAGAGACCCTGGGAACGAGGTTGTGATTTTGGCATCCCCGTAATTTAGGCACCCCCGTCCCAAAATCCCTAGTGAATTTGGCATCCCCTCTGGGGATGCCAAAATCACTAACAGCGTTGAATACAGCAGACTGGGGCAAGTGAAGACAACCACAATTCCACTCAAAAACCATTTTGCTTTATCACAAAGCTTTGTCTTCATAAATTTAATCGTTCTTAGCAAACAGTACTAACGTCTTTGCAAATATTCGCAAAGCAAAACAAACCGTTTGATTCAAGTCCGCGCAGTTATTCTTAAAACCGAATCACGCGCCGAAATCCCTTGTACTAACACGCACATGGTGCTTTTTCAAGGCAGGTTAATACTTCAAACATAAGAGGCGCATTGTAAGAGCTTCCAATTTGCTCGGTGAATGAAAATTTCAAATGCGAACATGATCAAGAAACTGACAAAGGACTGTCACGCAATATAGAAACTCCATATGTACAGATATGTATGCGGTCGCCAGGCTGTGAAAACTGACCTCTCCAGTCTGTCAAAGATTTAATAAACATCTTAGACCAAAGCTTTTTTGGTTTTTATTAATGCTCATTTATTCCAGGTGAACTTATCACTTTTGTTTGTATCGTTATGAGCAATAGTTTTAGCGAGAAATAAAAAAAGGTAAGGGTAAACAAGACTTTAGTTTAGTCAAACAGAGAGAACTTAATGACCTTTACCTAGTGATTTCGGTTTCCCCGTAGTCTATATAGGTATTCGAGCATCAAGCGTGACGTCACAACTGTGTTTACATACTCTCATCTAAACACACCTATCGACCAATGAGAGCGCATGTAGTATTTTAATTATTTTATAATTAACGTTACAAAAAGTTTCAAAATCGCTTGCTTCAAAATACAGTCTTCAGCAATCCCTTGGCAACTGCTCTGGACCTGTAGTTAAGAGTCTCCCCCCTTAAACAAGATCATTACCGTGACGGTGGATTGGTTCTTAATTAGCATAGACTTTATGATTTTATTTCCGCGTTCTAGTTGAGAAATCATGTTTATTATATAAACTGCAGTGGTATAGCGAGTGGTAGCAAATCGAGAAAAATGGTATCCCACATGTGTGGATAAAAATGATATCCACACATGTGTGATATCATTTTTGACCAATCAGCTTGCAGAGTTTGCTATGTTCCAATGCTGAATGAGCCAAAGTAAATCGATATTAAGTCGAAAAATCTTCGGATCTTCCTCGGCAATCTTCGGCAATCTTCGGAAAACTTCGGAAATTCTTGGAAAATGTTCGGAAACATTCGTACAACCTTCGCACAACATTTTGAAAATTTTCGGAAATCTTCGGAAATCTTCGGAAAATCGTCAAAAACATCGTAATTAGTAGGTTTATATAATAAAAAGAATAATACATGGTTTCTTGGAGATATGAAATTTATCTTCGAGTGTTCAAATCCGATATCTCACTCGTTCGCTGCGCTCACTCGTGAGCTATCGATTTGAACACTCGAAGATAAATTTCATATCTCTGCGAAACCATGTATTATCCTCTATATATCAAACACTGTTCTCTCGCCTTTTCAAACAACTGAAATTTCGACAAAAATACTCCACTGCGCGTCGTAATTGGCCATGTTCAAAACGAGCAGGGGACTGGGTACGAACATATTTTTTCTTGGTACGAACATTCAGTATCGATTGAATTAAAAATGGGGCACGTCATCTGAAAGAGCATCCAAAAATTAGTAAATTCACCAAATTTGATGGTTATTGGTTTAAACGCAAAGGCACGGCACACTTTTAAAATAAGAGAGCTTAGTATGGATTGGAGGACGCCTGTCCCTCCATTCCATACTAAGTGCACCATGCCTTTGGGTTTAAACCAATAACCGTCAAATTTGGTGAATCTACTAATTTTTGGATGCTCTTTCAGATGACGTGCCCCATTTTTCAATTCAATCGATATTGAATGTTTGTACCGAGGAGAAAATATGTTCGTACCCAGTCCCCTGCTCGTTTAGAACATGGCTAATTTTAACTCTTTCCTTCCAACTAGTGTTTGAAAATGCGATGAAACACTGTCTCTCGCGTTTGATATATGTTAAATAAAAAAGTGTTTCGCTCAATAATAACAAATAATAATTCTGGAGCCTGAATCGGGACTAGCTAAATATATTTCCCAAATAGCATATGACGTCAACAGACACTTCTGAAACTGAAATGGAAAACCCCGAGAAAACCCACATATTAAACGGAACTTATAAGGATATCAAACAATATAGGACCGTGGAGTCAGTTTATCATTTGCAACTGCTATCATTAATTGATAAACTGGTGGCAACCATTTGTTCCACCAGTCTCCTATTAACAATGAGTAGCAGCAGTACACTGATAGAGGTGTTTGGTCATTTCGTGTTCAGTTTTACACGAGGCGTGACAGAGCACTACAACCCAGAAGAGCCTGAATTCACCGAAGAATCTTTTGGCTACGATCCTCTACAAAGCACAGGTCGAGAATGGAATTATCTTCCTGTTGATGAGCTTATTTATCAAGAATACAGCGACAAAGAAGCCACAAACTTCCACTATCAGCTATCCAGCAGTCTTGATGTTAAGGTTATAGACGCGAGTTCGCCAGAGGAAAATGAAGAAACTCAGGAAGATCAACAAGATAAAGATAAAGCAATGGCTTGGAAGCGACTCAGACCATCCTCTCTCCGCACAGTTTGTAAATCAATGTACATTGGAGCTTTGATTTCACTACTAACTGCTACCATCATAGGTTCAGTATACACGCTGATTATCTATCTATGTTTTAAAACTATAAACAACTGTGAATTTTACTCAAAGTCCATTCCAGTAAACGTGCAGTGGACGAGATCACTTTCTGATGTGATCTCTTGCGCTTTTCTATACACTTGGTTCCTTGCATGTATGCTATTCCTATTTCGCCCTTATCAGTTAATGGGAGTGAAAAGAAAACTGGTCCTGGTTGCTTTTCTTGTATTTTTCTTGGACACATGTTATCGTGTTGATCTACAGGCTCTTGGAATATCTCATTCCAAGCTTTCTGTTTTGCAAAAGATTCCACTCAACGCTCTATCTTTCTTGAGTATTATTTGGCAAGCCTATTTTCTAACGAAACACTTCCGTATGGGACGCACAAGGAAACAGAAGGTGACTTTGTTCCTGCAAATCACATTTCCCGTCTGCTCTATTATAATTCTTGCCATTTCTGCAGCCTCAATAATTTACCCAGAGTATAACGAGCAACATAAGGAAAGCAAAATGCGCCTGGTAATCGCACTCTTCGCTCCTCTCATTGGAGTCGTACTCAAAGTGATCTCGCGTATTTTTGTCCAACGATTGTGGAACATTACCCATCCGGGTTATTCATATGTCTTGTTAGCGCCGTTGTATTTTACCTCAGCGGTTTTGTTTCGAATTTTACAAGCAGATCTTGACAGTTTGCAATCCATCGCTATTCTTGGAATAGTTCACGGCGCAGCAGAAGTCATAGAACGAAGCACCATGGTTGTGATCGATCACGTCTGTCACGTGATTCGGGAAAGAAACTTAGCTCCTTGGGGATGTTTTCGTACTCCTCGCCGTGAGAGGTTAATGGCTGATATCGCTATCCTAAGCATGTTATCTGAATCAACTGCTATAGTGTCCGTTAACGGATGTTTGTACTTGTATCAATTTATTTACTTACAAAATGGTTCCCTTCATGATTTAAAGCTGCTGCAGTCTTTTGCCATCCATACTTCAGTTCCGCTGGTGATTGAGTGGTTTTTCACCAGCGTATCTCTAGCGATCGAGACTCGCTATCAGAATATCGCTGTCATGGCTGTTTGGCGAAGAAGATGGAGAAGACACATTTCAGTGGCAATTGTAACTGCTTTGTCAGTAGCGTTATGGACTAGTGGAAACCTTTTATTAATGGTACACGAGCGCTTTAAAGAGCCCTTAAATCAACCTTGTAAAATGCCGTTTACTTAACCCTTTAACATTTTTGTTGTTGTGAGCTTTGAATTTACTTTTCACTGTTGATGATGTTTTGATTGACAGGTGAACTCCTATGGAGGTTTTGACGTCATAAATGTACATTTTTGGTAATATTTAACCTATGAAAATTAATTATTTGTAGTTAAACAATCAAGAGAATAAGTGCTAGGAGCTTTTTAGGGCTCAAATATGTAATAACAATCTGTAACAGACTGACTGACAAAATTTCAGCTAAATTGATTAAATTGTTTGCAAGTTTGACAACTTTGAGGTTGGCAGTTTTTCACCCTTCATTTTTCATTTTTCAATAATATGCAACATCACAAAGTTGGTTTGAACACAGTCAGCCTATTTTAAATGGTCTCTTCCATGTTATACTTCTTTTGAAAGAGAAATATCTTCTCATACCTAAGAATACCTGATCAACTTAAAATACTTCATTATTTTTTCATAGCGCTTATGTTAAGTCATCGTTCGCCGGCGAAGGATAATTAGAAGAAAAAGCGTAAAAGGGAACATCTCTGGAGACAGAGGGGGTTGGTAGGGGTACTTCTTATAGTAGACTATGTAAACCTGGTACTATGTACTTATTGACTGAGTGGGAGGGCCGGACGGGAAAATATTTGGCTCGAGGTCATGACGTACGGGCCGAGCGCAGCGAGGTCCGTGCGTCCTGACCGAGAGCCAAATATTTTCCCGTCCGGCCCGACCTAACTCAGTCAATAAGCATTTTATCATATGACCACTAATTTTCTTTTTTATTGTTTTCCATTCGTTGATGCAGACGCTGCAGCCCGTTTCGCGCGCATTTTGAAAAGCCAATGGTAGCCCGTAATGTTTTGGGGAAGCCAGTGAAGTGCATTTGAACTGCGATGCGCACAGATTACACAGAGTATTCAAACTTCTGTTAGAACTGTCAAAAATACAACCAAATCTTCGAGTTTTAGCTTCATTCTAAGGAGATTTCAACCCGGACAAATTCTTTCTACATGACTGCAGTTAGTAGAAATTTCAAAAGCAACGATTAAGAAGGATTACGACAAAGAATTTGCACGACGTTTCGGCTAGTCGTACTCTAAGCTAAGACTGAATTGAATAACAAAGCGACGTTTATTCTTGAGCCGAAATTCATCCTAGTGCTTGGTTTGAACGAGAGAATTGATTACTTTTCAACCAAGAAGGATTTTGGATGTTAAATACAACAATTCTAATGGGACAGTTTGATGTTGGAATAGGATTGTACAAGCAGCTGAGGATTTTGCTTCGCATCGTTTCCCCGTTCGGGCTTCAGCTTCAAGTTGTTTTCTTTACCACTGAGGATTCTAAATGTCTGCCGTTGCTGCCTAGTCACTGAATTCGTTAGTTCCTCGATGGTGTTGAACTCTAATTACGGTTGTCTTCCAGTTAGTGGCTAAAATACTTCGTGAGAACTAGTGGAACACTGTGTAAGGTTAGTCGCAAACACAGTCTTACATGTATTAAATCGCATTTTCTTTGTTGTGATTGAAGAATTACACAGCTGCAGAGTTTCAAACTGAACAAGAGAAATTATCTTGGCATTCGTACTTTGACTTCAATGTTTATCAATGATTACGGTTTTATTTAGAAACCACAGAATGCGTTTATGTACGAGTGTGTAGTTTTTCACTGAGTTTTTATGGCCGCTTTCATTTCGATTTTATTGATGTTTTCAGGAGTTGTTGTTGCCGAATAAATTTATGCAGTTCTTCATCATTTGCCGAGTTTGAACATGTTTTGTTTTCAATTTCAGCGCTTACAAAGCAGCCGGATATTCTTTGCTTTCGGAATAATCTTCAGAATAACTATCGCTCATTTTGAGTTCAAGATTATCGAATCCAATGGTTTCAAAATCCATCGCGCGGCAGTCGCGGGTCCGTACGCTTTTCTAGTGGGGCCGTACGGCTTTTTCCGGCCCTGTTAGATGAAGGCGTACGGCCCTCATACGGGACTTTTTTTCTTATGGTTTTCCAAGGAAATAGCGCGCGGGTCCGTACGGGTCATATGATAATATGTACTTATTGACTGAGTGGGAGGGCCGGACGGGAAAATATTTGGCTCGAGGTCAGGACGTACGGACCGAGCGCAGCGAGGTCCGTGCGTCCTGACCGAGAGCCAAATATTTTCCCGTCCGGCCCGACCTAACTCAGTCAATAAGCATTTTATCATATGACCACTAATTTTCTTTTTTATTGTTTTCCATTCGTTGATTCAGACGCTGCAGCCCGTTTCGCGCGCATTTTGAAAAGCCAATGGTAGCCCGTAACGTTTTGGGGAAACCAGTGAAGTGCATTTGAACTGCGATGCGCACAGAGTCTGACACAGAGTATTCAAACTTCTGTTAAAACTGTCACAATTACAACCAAATCTTCGAGTTTTAGCTTCATTCCAAGGAGATTTCAACCCGGACAAATTCTTTCTACACGACTGCAGTTAGTAGAAATTTCAAAAGCAACGTTTAAGAAGGATTACGACAAAGAATTTGCACGACGTTTTGGCTAGTCGTACTCTAAGCTAAGACTGAATTGAATAACAAAGCGACGTTTATTCTTGAGCCGAAATTCACCCTAGTGCTTGGTTTGAACGAGAGGATTGATTACTTTTCAATCAAGAAGGATTTTGGATGTTAAAAACAACAATTCTAATGGGACAGTTTGATGTTGGAATAGGATTGTACAAGCAGCGGAGGATTTTGCTTCGCATCGTTTCCCCGTTCGGGCTTCAGCTTCAAGTTGTTTTCTTTACCACTGAGGATTCTAAATGTCTGCCGTTGCTGCCTAGTCACTGAATTCGTTAGTTCCTCGATGGTGTTGAACTCTAATTACGGTTGTCTTCCAGCTAGTGGCTAAAATACTTCGGGAGAACTAGTGGAACACTGTGTAAGGTTAGTCGCAAACACAGTCTTACATGTAATCGCATTTTCTTTGTTGTGATTGAAGAATTACACAGCTGCAGAGTTTCAAACTGAACAAGAGAAATTATCTTGGCATTCGTTCTTTGACTTCAATGTTTATCAATGATTACGGTTTTATTTAGAAACCACAGAATGCGTTTTTATGGCCGCTTTCATTTCGATTTTATTGATGTTGTCAGGAGTTGTTGTTGCCGAATAAATTTATGCAGTTCTTCATCATTTGCCGAATTTGAACATGTTTTGTTTTCAATTTCAGCGCTTACAAAGCAGCCGGATATTCTTTGCTTTCGGAATAATCTTCAGAATAACTATCGCTCATTTTGAGTTCAAGATTATCGAATCCAATGGTTTCAAAATCCATCGCGCGGCAGTCGCGGGTCCGTACGCTTTTCTAGTGGGGCCGTACGGCTTTTTCCGGCCCTGTTAGATGAAGGCGTACGGCCCTCATACGGGACTTTTTTTTCTTATGGTTTTCCAAGGAAATAGCGCGCGGGTCCGTACGGGTCATATGATAAAACTATTTATGGCCTCAACTCATTTCGTTACGTTGCATCTAAGACCTGGAACTCCTTATCTAATATTGTAAGACCTGAGCCTACTTTAACTGGTTTTAGAAGACTCCTGAAAGTAATCCCCTTTTAGACATAATGATATATTGAACTTTTTTTCATGTAAATAGATGTAAATAGATTTTTAATGTAAATAGATCTTTTCCTTTTTGTTTCTTTTTAATACTATTATGCTCTCGAAGATATAAGCCTTTTTAGGCTACTCCGTAATTGGAGTTTAAATAAAGTTCATGTATGTATATACCTACAGCGTGTAAAAGGTACCACTTTCGGGCAGAGCCTCCCCGTATAGTAATGAAATATTAGTATCTCTTAAAGTGTATTCAGACTGACGGAGAGTAAGCATGTCTTTAGGTGCAGGAAAGGGTAGGGATTTCATTCGGACGAGTTGAAGTATGCAAAAGGGTAGGGAAAAGTACCATTTAGTTATTTAAAAGGGGTTTTTAAAATATCTCGAACAGATTCAGCAAACCTCGATTCATTTTATTATTTTAAGAGGTTATTGAAGAAAGGGAATGTAGTATCCCTTGGGTAGGTATGTAAAGGAATTACCATTTCCTATCGTAGGTATACCAAAAGGCATACGTAAGGGTTTGGACCTCAAGGCGGGGCCTCCCCGTATAAAAACCTTTTTCAGTACCTCCGTCCTCTGGGTACCCCGTGACTTTTGAATTCGAACTTGTCAGGAGGTGACATTAAATTCACAGTGGTCAATCAGAAAAATCCAACGCCTCCGTAAGACTTTTGTAGAATAACATTACAAAAGAAGCACTGGGAAACCAAATTTCGAGCCAGAAAACAAGGAGGTTAACAATTATTTAATTTCCAATGCATATGCGATCAACAAAGCTTATTTCTTTAGACTTTTTAGTGACTCATTTTGGCTTGAAAGTTGAAGATTTCAGAAATTTAAAATGTTTGTAGGAGGCAGTTTGGGCGGGAACTGCGCGCGCATTCTGTTTGACCGGCGTGTGCATTCTCGACTCCAGAGCTCTTTCATGCGGCTAAAAAACCGAAGGCTCTGGGGTCGAGAATGCGCCGTGTGGACATCAAAAGGTTTTGTCGTTGACTTTGTTCATCATCTCTATATTGAGCTTGATTTGCGGTTTGTTTCGTAAATGAATGAATGAAGTTAATTTGTGTCTAAAAGGTTGCTAGCGGAGGGAGAACCTTCTGCTAATGGGAAACATAAATAGAATAAAATAACTGGACGTTAATGTATTACGTTTATGCTTGTCTTTCTTGGCAGTAAGTTTAGACTCTCTTTATACACGTGGGTGGAGAGACGCACTGTGAGTAGTGAAGTGTCTTGTCTTAGAACACAACACAATGACCCCGGCCAGGGCTAGAACCAAGGCCGCTCGATCCGGAGTCAAGCGCACTATAAACCATTAGGCCACCGCAACTCTTCGTCACACGTGTTTTCCCGCGTTTGGCGCCGGTTACTTGTATTTGCTTCGAATTCTCATTGGTTCTCTGTTAGCATTTCTTGTGATTCGATATTGCAATTGCTTAAGTTTTAGTTCAACAACACTCAAAAACCGGCTCCATCATCCGGTTGATGAGTCTTGTTTATTAGAAAACACCGCCACAAAGAACTAAAGGAACAAGCGTCTACTATGATAACTATAGTCTTGACGTCTCATTGATGAAGGGCTTATGAACAAGTGCCGAAGAGAAAGAAGCACAAATTACGTACCGTAAAAGCTCTTTTAAGCTGCCCCTTTCTTAGCCCCCCCCCCCCCCCCCGTCTGAAAATTCAACTTAATTTTGTTATAAGCCACTTTTTATTACCTCCCCCTTCTTCTTCCCTAGATAGTCAGTCGTGACAATTTATGAACAAGGAAAGAAGGCAACTTTTTAAAGTTAAAAGCTTTTAAAGGTATTCATCCACCGCATTTACTAACTATTGTAGCTATTTGTGAAAATGTGTATCAAAAGGCACTAAATATAAAATATTGAAAAGTCCACTTAATTTCTTTTATATGTCCCCTAACTGATATATGAATTAAGCCCCCTTTATATCAAGCCCTCCCCCTCCCCCCTCAAGAAGTTCTAAAAAGTCGTAAGCCCCCCTGGGGGCTGAAGATATACCATTGTCCACTGGGACAGTTTACCGTTATTGGACCATACATATTATGGTGCTGCCCGATGGCTCCTTCATTTTGCAGTTGCATGATTTTCCAGCCAAACTAGCCGTGACTCAGTAAATACGTACAACAACAAAAGCCATCTTTCTTTCGTGTGCTCAAAATATTTTTCGATCTGTATAGGTTCGGAACTTTCCGAGAATTAATATTCCGAACGCTAAACAAATACTTAATGATTTTACAACAAAGGAAGGACTGAAAGTTTGGCTACTAGCAGAATGTCTTGTTTGACATCCCAAAATATCTGGGTACATCTCAGTTGAACGGTTTGATCTTGATCTCTCGCTTCGAGTTTCAAAGTTGGTCTAGCCTGTGAAAATTTGTAAAAAGCGTTATGGAAAAGTTATTCAGCCAAAAATATGCGAATATCTGAAGTTCTTGTAAGTACAGACAATACAGTTTCTAGCTTCGTAGTTTCTTAATTCCAACCATTTTTGTTACTTCATATATCATTCTCAAACTCATTAACAATTTATTAAGGGCCAATTCGCACTAGCGGAAAAAAATTGTAACAATTGGTAGATTTCATCACTTGTGTGTCACTTGTTACAGAAAACAAGTGCGAATACGTTTTTTGAGACCTAGAACTTGTCCAACAATGCAGGAAAACAAAGAAGCAGTTGTCTTATGATTGGTCCGCGTTGCACGCGCAATACATTTTGTCAAACAATCGCAAAAACAAGTGCGAACGACTTGTTGGACAAGGGCAAATTTTTGTCAACACGGACAAATCTTCAAAGGGGCCGATGTCCTGCCTCAAGGCAGGACAAGTCATGACAAGTCGCATTCCAACGCCCCTCGTAATGCCAGATAACAATACGTTGTTGATTGGCTATTGTGTTTGGTCTGGATTGTACTAAAAAACAACACGCGAAATTTTTCCGCGATAGGCGGCAAAACATGTTTGTGTGCCGAGGTGAGGTCGTGGAAGGATGGTAATACCGGGGTTGGAACAAATGAATGCGGAGGGAACCAGTTTGTACCGATAAATGGAGGGGGAAAGAAATAGTTTACTTGCGAGATTATCCCCGCACGAGCACAAAAACATCACAACACGCGCACTTCAAATGCAAATCGCTTTAAAATTTTTCACCACGTGGACCTGCCTGATTATTTGATGTTTGCACAAGACGACCGTGCCGAGAAATGTACCAGGATGACAGAAGCACGTGCAGAGCTATTGTAATAATAATTACACTTTTTGTTTTCTTCAAAATGTCTCTGACTTGTCGCGACAATTTTTTTGTTGTCAAAAATGTCATGACATTTAAAACTTGTCCGCTAGTGCGAATTGGCCCTAAGTTAACTTCCAATCACGAGATGTATACCACATCACCACATACCACATAATTTTTTTTATTTATCATTCAATTTAGACTGACGAGTAAACTGATCGAGAGTTGGACAACGGACCAGAATTCCCAACAACGCATAATTTGCCTGTTCACAGACCTTCTAGTTCACAAGTTCTCTTATTCAACATCTTAAATAAAATAAAAAGTGGCTGTGTACAACCAGTACATCTCTGGAAATCAAATGTTCTTTTTTCAATAAGCCTGATGCACTGAGTAAGTCAGTGGAATAAAGGAAGTAGTTATAGAATTAGAAACAAGCGGAAATTAATGTTTTATGTTCGAAAGCAGAAAGAAGTAAACTTCCGCGTGAAAAAAAAAATAGACGGATTATCACCTCGGCACACAGTTGTCTATGAGGTCTGTAAGCATTTGTTTACTCAAGTCACAATGGGTAGCAATACACGAATAGAGGTGTTTGGTCATACGTTTAGGCAAACCAAAGTTGAAAACATAGTGTCTCACACATGTACTCTTTGGGTACCTATTCTTATTGCTGGCTTTCGACTTTGCTGGCTGCAGCGTCAAAGATATCGAAAATTGAAAAGCTTACAGCTTATTTAGAAAAATAGACTTTTCGGCTCCAAATACATTATTCCTCTTTAAAACTTCATTTATCCACTTAAAAATAAAATTAAAACTGCTTTTGTCTCTCAATCAAAGTCGCGTTCTATACTGCAGCGTGACATTCACAGCACGATATCGCGATACACGAAACTTATTTATTTTTTATTTATTTTTATTTATTTGCTCCTGACAATAACAATAACAATAATTATCTGAATAAATTTAAGAGCAGGGGCTCTCAGCAAACCCTTCTGGGTTTTTCTTGGAGAGGCCCCCGTTACAATCATTTAAAATTTTTACAATATTATTACTGTCAGTTATTGTGACATAAAGGCAAGATATTAAAATATGTATTTATAAACAATAGCCTCCATTTGGCGCGAAAATATGCACGGATATTTGTCCGGGGACATTATCTGTTCCTTGAAGCTCACAGTTTTCCTCAAGCTTCGCTCTCGGAAAACTGTGAGCTTCAAGGAACAGATAATGTCCGCGGACAAATATCCGTGCATATTTTCGCGCCCAATGGAGGCTATTGTGTTTATTATCCTTCAAATATTTTTACACAAGGCCGCATTTTGGGAGACCTTTTCTCAAAACTTTTAAACGTCAAAGTAATTCTGTCGGCCTTCAAAATATTGTTAGTCTATTCAAAGTGTTTACTTCTATTCATTTTAAGAATTTACTCAGGATGAAAACTAAACGTGCGAACGTAAATCGCGAAGTTCGAAAACTGGGGAATATCACTTGGCTGCATCACGTGACGTGTTTAGACCAATCGCGCGCGCGAAAAATATTTGATGGGTTATAAATGTGTATATTCCTTCCTTGAATATGTGCCAATTAACGATGTGTATTCTTTAATTTTTTTATTTGGTAGTACTTTCTTATATTTTTCTTAAAAATGTTGAGCGAATTAGAGTCCTTAATATCGTCTGGGAAGTTGTTCCAAATCTGTGTACCTTTATATTCTGTTGAATATTTCTTATAATTTGTGCGTACACGTTTTTTGTGAACCTGTAATGCAGACCTCGTATGTAATTGTGAAGATCCTTATTCAATTTAAACAAATTTTGAAGCGATGACGTTTCACAAGGGGTCTTTAAGAAATTTCAGGAATTTTGTCAAATTAAAGTAAATAAAAGTAGCTGACAACTTCTGTGTTGAATGATTGTTCGACAAAAGTTGCGTTACCCTGGGGTGACATCCGATATACGACATACGATACAAGGACAAACGCTGTCTTGAAATTGTTTAGCCCTTTGTTTTAAAAAAAGGTAAAGATTTCTGTTTACTAAATCTAATAAAACACATTATATATATCTTTCGATTATACTTAGTTAGAATTAGTTCTTTCTAACTGCCCGGGAGTATTTTGCTTTGAGTTCTACGCAGTGATTTCTTGTTAAGTTAAGATAGAATGCTTTTCTACTGACGTTTATTTCTGAAGTTCCCAATCTTATTCGGTTCTACAGGTCGGTCGATCGCAACAGAAGCTAACAGACAACAGACAAGAGATCCCATTCACTCGCACGACGACATTAAGCGATGACGTCATCGCTTAAAAACGCCTAAAATTTCAAATAGGTATATTGTTTTTAGCTCCTCGTGAGTAAACATCAAACGTTGCGTGGTTTAAACTCTGGCTAACTCTGGCCAAGATCTTTATAGCCTGCGAACAGACTCTCCGCGCGAAGAGCCTTCTCGCAGGGTAAGATCTTTTACCAATAAAATAGATAGATTATAAACCCGGCGGGATGTTCCAGGTAATTTTAATTAATTCAGCTTTGTTTTGTCGTATTTTAGGATTAGCTTCATTTATTTCCAAAATAGCATGTGACGTCAACGGACGCCCGAGCGCCGGACTAATAATAACTGTTGATAGTGCTGATTTCTGAGTGCTGAAACCCCCATATCAAACGGAAGTTATAAAGATATAAAACAACGCAAGACTGTGAAGTCAGTTTATCATCTGCAGAATGTCACTGGATCTGAAAATCGCCAATAGATAAACTGGTGGGTCTTTTTGTTCCACTGGTCTGCGATTAACAATGAGTAGCAGTACACTGATAGAGGTGTTTGGTCATATCGTGTTCAGTTTTACACGAGGCGTGACAGAACACTACAACCCAGAAGAGCCTGAAATCACGGCAGAGTCTTTTGGTTACGATCCTTTACAAAGCACAGGTCGAGAATGGTATTATCTTCCTGTTGATGAGCTAATTTATCAAGAATACAGCGACAGAGAAGCCACAAGCTTGAACTATCTAGCTTCCAGCCGCCTTAATGTAAGGGTTATAGACGCGTGTTCGCCAGAGCAAAACGAAGAGACTCGGGAAGACAGTCAGCATAATGAAGATAAAGCAATGGCTTGGAAGCGACTCAGACCATCTGCGCTCCGCACAGTTTGTAAATCAATGTACATTGGAGCACAGATTTCATTGCTAACTGCTGCCATCATAGGTTCAGTATACATGTTGATCTCCTATCTATGTTATAAAACTATAAACAACTGTGAATTTCACTCAAAGAAGACCATTCCAATACAAGTACAGTGGTCGAGATCAATTTCTGATGCCGTGATCCGCTTTGCTTTTCTTAACCTTTCTTTCTTTACATTTGTGCTACTTGTTTTTCGCCCATTTCAGTTAATGGGGGTCAAGAGAAAACTGATCTTGGTTAATTGCTTTGGATATTGTTTCGGCGCAATTTATCTTATGGCTCTACAAGCCCTAGGAATATCTCAATCCAAGCCATCTGCTTTACAAAAGATTCCAATCCACTTTGTCGGCATTAGCAGTGTATGTTGGCAAGTCTTTCTGGTAGCGAATCACTTCCGTATGCGACGGACAAGAGGACAGCAGGTGACACTCTTTTTACAAATGATAGTCTCCCCCTGTTCAATTTTGATTCTTTCCTTTCCTGTTGCCGAAATAATTTATCCAGCGTACATTCAACAAAGCAAGGAAGGCAAACTGTTAATCGCACTCTTCTCTCCTCTTATTGGAGTCGTTTTCAAAGTCATCACGAGAATATGTGTTCAGCAGTTATGCCGGAACATCATCCATCCGGGATATTCGTATGTCTTGTTAGCGCCGTTGTATTGTGCCTCAGCGGTTATGTTTCGTGTTTTACAAGCAGATCTTGACAGTTTGCAATCCATCGCTATTCTTGGAATAATTCACGGTGCTGCAGAAGTCGCAGAGCGAAGCACAATGGTTATTATTGATCACATTTGTCATCTAATTTGCAAAAGAACATCAGCTCCTTGGGGAAGTTTTCGTACTCCTCGCCGTGAGAGACTAATGGCTGATATCGTTATCATGAGCATGTTGTTTGAATCAACTGCTATAGTGTCTGTTAACGGCTCTTTTTATTTATATCAGTTTATTTACCTAGGAAACGATTCCTTTTTAAAGTTACTACAGTATTTTGCAATCACAACTTCAGTTCAACTGGGTATTGAGTGGTTTTTCACCAGCGTATCTCTAGCGATCGAGACTCGATATCAGAATATCGCTGTCATGGCTGTCTGGCGAAGACGATGGAAAAGACACATTTTGGTGGCAATTGTAACTGCGATGTACGTATCGTTAAAGACTACCAAACACCTTTTACCAATTGTACACGGTCGCTTCAACAAGTCTTCAAACCAGCCCTGTAAAATGCCTTTTACTTGAGGACAGTAAAAAGCTGAAACAAAACTGCGACATCTTTCAAGTTCTTATTTAAAAACCGTGAAATCCGACCGCCTCCTTATTATTATGTGTAAAAATAAAATGTATTTTGAAGTCGGCAACGCATTGGCATAACGACATCAAAGGTTAAGTGTAAACTAACTGAATAAAATCTCACTCAGCATCCTCCGGGAATAGTTTTTCTTCTTTTATTTTTTTCCAAATTTACTATACTGTTTTACTGTTTATTTTACTATTAGCCAATCTACAATTTATTACCCCCCCCCCCCCCTCCACCTCTACCAGCGGACCCTCCTCAATACTACATTCAAAATTCCGCGCCTCTCCCCTCCCCCCATTAGGCAATACAAAAAATAATCAGACCTCCGTTTTCTCCTTCGTCTTCTCCCTCCCCTTCCCCGATAACTAAAGAACGGTCTATAGACAGGATTCAAACCGGTGACAAACTTGTTTTACAAGTTTCTTGACATCAGTTGCTTATCGAAATATGAGACGGTTGTCTGCCTAAGACGGTTTGTTTAATTATACTTTGTAAAATAATTTGCTATCTTTTCTGTGTGGTGCAAGTAACTGTCGCTGTGGTTTAGACTGAATCTATAGTATGAAATGTCAGCCGTCCTCTCTTCCTTACCTCCCAAAGGAGGGGGGTAACGAAGAGAAGACGGCTGACACTTCAGACTAACTAAATCTACAGAGATCAAGATATCCTACATGTGCATGTATTCCAGACAAGGGGGGGGGGGGGGGGGAGGGGGGGGGGGAGAGGGAGTACTAAAAGTTAGAATTTTACATGAAAAGGTTCCGACCCAAGGTCCAAACCCTTACCCTTTCATATTCCATTTTTGACAGAAAGGTACCCCTTTCATATACCTTCGACAGAAAATGGCCCCCCTACCTACAGAAGGCCGAAAAGTGCTGCATCTGGTTTTTAAACTTTTCATTTGAGTATCCCCTTAAAGGTCAAATGAACCAAAATTTCGACATTCTTTCTTTAGCGATTTTAAAGCAACCAAACGCTAGAAGAATTCATTATTAAGTAAACTTAAGGCAAAATTTTGCTTTCTGAGCCTTAAAGCGCGAACTATAGCAAAAACTACGAAGATTTCCGAAGACTTCACGAAAACGTTTCCAAAATGACCGCGCACTGAATGGATTGAGCTTTGAATTTTGTGACGTAATAGTTTTATTTTACGGCTTTGCGATCGAAGAGACGATCGTCGTTTAAAAAGCGAATAATGTAAAGTTTGAGAGTTTCAGTCAGTCTGAGTAATTCAAATAATTCTGAAAGGATCTAAGCTTTTTTTAAACATTGTTGTTATATTTTTTACTACATTGGAATCCAGTTTCAAAGATAAATAATTATCAAAGCACTGAGTAAAATTGTAAGCATTGTACGATATAGGAGGTTTTCAAACACTGGATGGCGTATAAAAATCATCAGTCTGCTCAGCTTGGTATAGAACAATTAATTTTGTTATATACCCCAAGCGAAATGCAGTTTTTTGGATTTGCACGTAATTCTTATCAGGACGTGTGCGGCTTGAATAGGATGTGGCCAAAAGCCACATCCAAGATTGAATTCACTGTCTCTTTTCCGTACTCGAAAGTCACACAAAAATAAATTTGTACTCAAAAATTTAACTTGAATGTAAGGATATTTTGCAAATTCGAAACCGCAAGCATCACGCAGGGTAAAACTTAAGAAATTCGTGTCGTTTTATCTTTCAACTGAAGGAGAATTCAATGTTGAAATAAATACAGAGCGTTTACACACTGTCCCCGTGGACACTGTGAGTTCTGTTTGTATTAGCTGTTTTTGGTCCGTATTTATTTAGCCGGTGCCCGTTATTTAGTGCTCGAAATTAACGGTTGTAAACCCAACATAAATACAACCTTTGAAGCATAATTTTATACGCGTCAAAAGGCACGTGCACGTGCATGGAAACAAATTATTTGGCGAGGATGTTGAACTAACGAATTCAAATTCTAATACTTGATCATGACCAGCCAAACCATCAAAGTAAAAGTGCTAATAATCATAACAAATACTCTATGTAGCTCTAGGTAGAATAAGAAAGGTGCAAAATGCATACCTCTAACGTCCTTCGTTTAGCAAAAGCCGAACGGACAGCGGGACCTTTGTGCTTCGGGAGGCATTCTTTCGACATTCTTCCCCGTGATTTCGTTTCCGAACAAAAAAACTAGTCGGCATAGCATCCTCTTTGAGGTGGAGTCTCAGCGGCTTGAAATCAGAACCAGAAACCTACGTATCGCCAGATTTTCCCTGAAGCAGTCTTCGGTAAATGAACCGCACAAATGCGAGAGTTCTTGTCTGGCTTAAATTCTTTTCTTTTCATTTTCAAAAGCCATTGTTTCCTGAGCTTTGAATTTGCTGGAACCTTGAACGTAATTACTTTCGACTTAGATTTAATTAAGCAGTTTGGTGCTGCACAAAACACCATGATATCCCATACTTGTGAGCTTCATCACTGAAAGACTTTGAATTTCCCGCAATTTCACAGCACACCAATAATGACGTCACAGTTTTAAGCTCCGAAAATTTCTCGACAATTTTCCCGAGCGCTCTGCGATTATGAAGGCCTAAAATAAGCATTTTTCAACTTCAAATTTCTCTGTTTTGCACAGTCCAATTACTTTGAAATTTCGGAATATGTTTATTTAGTTCTTAATCAACAAGTTGGCCTAAAAAGAGAAAATTCGAAATTTTGGTTCATTTGACCTTTAAATTACGTTCAGTAGTGGGTCTGATCAAGGTATTACGAAAGTTCTTTTAAATACCGAAATGACAGTTTTCCCTTCCCTTTTGTATACTCCAACTTGTGAAATCCCTACCCTTTGATATACCTACAGCCTGAAAAGGTATCCCTTCAGTTCGGGAGGTATCCCCCGAGTAATCCACTATAGGGAAACTCCCCCGGTTTTCAGACAAACTTTTAATGCTGTGATACTCCCAGAAATACACAGCTTTAGCACTGATACGTTGAGCGAAAAGAAAGTTATTAACCAACCTTTTTTCCTCCCCGAAATTTTCATTGAATTGATGCTAAGCCTTCTTAAGAAGATCTTGGTGCAATTTTGAGTCTTCGACTTCATCCTGTAAGAAACGATAAATGAAGAAGTGAACTAGACTTGTTTCAGTCGTTCGTTTTAAATGTATGATAGGGTTGTGATCTTCTTGTGTTTCTTCACGCATCTATAACCCTTACATCTAGACTGCTGGACGCTAGACAGGCCAAGCTGGTGACTTCGATCTCTTTCGCTGTATTCTTGATAAATAAGCTCATCAACGACCCCATCAACAGGAAGATAATTCCATTCTCGACTTGTGCTTTGTAGAGGATCGTAGCTAAAAGACTCTGCCGTGAATTTAGGTTCTTCTGGGTTGTAGTGTTCTGTCACGCCTCGAGTAAAACTGAATGTGACATGACCAAACAGTCCAAACACTCCTATCAGTTTAGTGCTACTCATTGTTAATTATCAGTGACTGACCCAAAGGCATGGTACACTTATTATGGATTGGAGGGACAGGCGTCCTCCAATCCATACTAAGCTCTCTTATTTTAAAAGTGTACCATGCCTTTGTGTTTAAACCAATAACCATCAAATTTGGTGAATTTACTAATTTTTGGATGCTCTTTCAGATGACGTGCCCCATTTTCAATTCCATCGATATTGAATGTTCGCACTAAGAAAAAATATGTTCGTACCCGGTCCCCTGCTCGTTTAGAACATGGCCAATTTCACTTTCACTTTCATCAACGAATACAGAAAACAAAATTCTGTAAACTGTCAGTTCGCAGTGTAGCATCAATACGTTTCTTTGAATTTAACCATTCTCCCTCGTATGCGCTTTGTGAAAATGAGTAGCAGTACACTGCTAGAGGTGTTTGGTCATATCGTGTTCAGTTTTATACGAGGCGTGACAGAGCACTACAACGCAGAAGAACCTGAATACACGGCAGAGTCTTTTGGCTACGATCCTCTACAAAGCACAGGTCGAGAATGATATTATCTTCATGTTGATGAGCTTATCTCTCAAGAATACAGCGAATATAAATATCCCGTATCCCAATATCCCCTAACAGGACCCCTCTCCCCCAACCCCTGAAGTAAGGTATCTGATCATATCGTCTGTGCTCTCAATTTTACACGAGGCATGACGGAGAACTAGAAGCACAGAAAACTGCGAACTCGATTGAAACTAAGCAGAAATTATTTCTTTTTGCATGTTCTTGAGCAAAAAGACTAAGTCGTAGAACAGACGAAAATTTCAAACGACCAAAGAAGTTGCTAGAAACATATAGTTAGTGGTGAGTCCCCCACTGTGCTAGAAAGCAGAGCTTAAACAAGATCATTACCATGATGGTGGATTGGTTCTCAATTAGCATAGACTTTATGATTTTATTTCCCCGTTTCAGTTGAGAAATCATGTATATGAAACACTGTTCCGTCGCCTTTTCAAACATCTGAAATTTCGTCAAAGAAATTCCCTGCGCGTCGTAACTTTAACTCTTTCCTTCAAACTAGTGTTTGAAAATGCGATGAAACACGATGAAACGTTTAATATGTTGAATGGAACGACAAAGAAAAAGGAACACTGCAAAAAGTGTTTCGGTGAATAATAACAAACAGTAATTCTGGAGTCTGCTATTTTATTTCAAAAATAGCATGTGACGTCAACAGACCCCCCGACGAACAATTTCTCGACAGTACTAGTGCTGAAACTTTAAGGATAAACACAAATATGCAACGGAATTAAGTTAAAAGGATATCAAACAACACAGGACCGTGGAATCAATTTATGATCAGCAGATTGTCAATCAATTGATTCTTTAAGTGCCTGCATTAAGTGCCTGCTATCTAGCCGTCTTAATGTAAGGCTTATAAACGCTTGCTCACCAGAGGGAAACGAAGAAACTCAGGAAGACCAACAAAATGAAGATAAAGCAATGGCTTGGAAGCGACTCAGACCATCCGCTCTCCGTACAGTTTGTAAATCAATGTACATCGGAGCTTTGATTTCACTACTAACTGCTACCATCTTAGGTTCAGTATACATGCTAATTATCTATCTATGTTTTAAAACTATAAACAACTGTGAATTTTACTCAGAGAAGTCCATTCCAATAAAAGTACAGTGGATGAGATCACTTTCTGATGTGATATCTTGCGCTTTTCTCTACACTTGGTTCCCTGCATGCACCTTATTCCTATTTCGCCCTTATCAGTTAATGGGAGTGAAAAGAAAACTGGTCCTGGTTGTTTGCCTCGCTTATTGCTTAGACACATGTTATCATGTTGCTCTACAAACCCTTGGAATATCTCATTCCAAGCTTTCTACTTTACTAAAGATTCCACTCAACGCTTTATACTTATTGAGTATAATTTGGCAAGCCTATCTTCTAAAGGCCCGTTTACACAGGCGATTTTTGTCGCGCAACTCGATGCAATTTTTGTCTCGCCGAAGTTGCACAAAGTTGCAAGGCCCGTTTACACAGGCGATTTTTGTCGCGCGACTCGATGCAATTTTTGTCGTGGCGAAGTTGCATCAAGTTTCGAACATGTTCGAAACTTGATGCAACTTTGGCGCGACAAAAATTGCATCTAGTTGCGCGACAAAAATCGCCTGTGTAAACGGGCCTTAACGAGTCACTTCCGTATGAAGCGGACGATCATGAGGAGACAGATGGTGAGATTGTTCTTGCAAATCACTGTTTCCTTCTGTTCCTTTATAATTCTTGCCATTCCTGTGGCCTACATAATTTACCCAGAGTATAATGAACAAAATAAGGACAGCAAAATGCGCCTGGTAATCGCAGTCTTCGCTCCTCTCATTGGAGTCGTACTCAAAGTCATCTCGCGAATTTGTGTCCAGCGGTTATGGAACATTTCCCATCCGGGATACTCCTATGTCTTATTAGCGCCGTTGTATTTTGCCTCAGCGGTTATGTTTCGAATTTTACGAGCAGATCTTGACAGTTTGCAATCTATCGCTATTCTTGGAATAATTCACGGCGCTGCAGAGGTCATAGAACGAAGTACCATGGTTCTGATCGATCACATCTGTCACGTGATTCGGAAAAGAACATCAGCTCCTTAGGGAAGTTTTCGTACTCCTCGCCGTGAGAGACTAATGGCCGATATCGCTATCCTAAGCATGTTATCTGAATCAGCTGCTATCGTGGGTGTTAACGGATTTTTGTACTTGTATCAATTTATTTACTTACAAGTAGGGGACCTACGTCCTATTGTTAAGCACCTGTACTTTGTACGAATCCTTAAATAAATAAATAAATAAATAAATAAATAAATAAATAAATAAATAAATAAATAAAGACAATTCCCTTTTAAAGCTGCTGCAGTCTTTTGCCATTCATACTTCAGTTCCACTGGTGATTGAGTGGTTTTTCACCAGTGTATCTCTAGCAATCGAGACTCGCTATCAAAACATGGCCGTCATGGCTGTTTGGCGAAGAAGATGGAAAAGACACATTTCAGTGGCAATTGTAACTGCCGTGTCAGGAGGTATATGGGCTAGCGCAAACCTTTTAGTATTGGTTCACGAGCGTTTTAAAGAGGTGGCTGAGAGAACAATAGAACAAACAACAGGAACAATGCCCCTAGCCCCCAAAACAATAGCAGCTGCTACACTAGAGGACCAGTAGAATTACAAGCTTACGAGAGCTGCTACACAACTGTGTTTAAAGAGCCCTTAAATCAAGCTTGTAAAATGCCGTTTACTTAAGATTAGAACAAGAAATCTGAAAGACTGTGCTCTGTAAGCCTGAGTCGCCCCGAAACATGGCATACTGAGGACTTTAAGTAACTCTATAAGTTTTCGAAACGTGGTTAACGCTATTTTTCACTGCCTTGTGCAAAATTCGCCGTAAAGGTTTTTTTCTCCAAAGTAGACGATATCAAAACTAAAAGAAGTGTCAGTTTTTTTTCTCTTCTCCTTTCTTTTATTAGACCTTTCGCGCTGTTTATATTTTGTTTTACAACAAACGGGATTAAGATATAGGTTTGCTAATAAAGGTCTTAAAAACGAAAAAGATCTAATTTTATCCTCGAGACAATTCCATAATTTAGATTCACACTGTGGAGCTTATTTATTAGAAACATACCGTCAAAGAACTGAAGGGACAAAAAGTCGGACAAGCTTTTACTATCTAGCGTCTAAAATGTTGCATTGATAAAAGGTTTATAAACGGGTGTTGAAGAGAAACAATCACAAATTACCGTTAAAGATTTATTAAGCACCCTCTTCAATCAGCCCCGCTCCTCTAAAAGCGCCCCCTCTCAATAAGCCTCCCTTCCCTAGATAGTAAATCATGACAATTTTTGAATAAGAAACAAGGCACCTTTACTTACTATTGTAACTTTTTTGTGAAAATGTGTATCAAGAGACACTAAATATAGAACAAAAAAAAGTCCACTTTATTTCTGTTATATGTACCCTAACTGATATACGGTTTACAATAAACCCCCGTCTCAAATAAGCCCATCCCCCACCCCCTCAAAAGGTCCTAAAAAGAAATAAGCCCTCCATAAGAGAATTTATAGTCAGTATCATTGTCCACTGATACAATTTTTCCTTTTTGATCCATGCATATCACGCTGCCAGATACATCCATTATTTGTTTGCATTTGCTGCATTTGCGATAGGTCCGTAAACAGAATAGCACTGAAAACATTGGCTTCTTCCCGTGTATTCAAAATATTATTCGATCTGTACGGGTTAATCGAGAATTCATTATCCGAACGCTAAACAAATGCTAAATGAT
The DNA here is from genome assembly GCA_963693305.1 of Meandrina meandrites. Lineage (NCBI taxonomy): Eukaryota > Metazoa > Cnidaria > Anthozoa > Scleractinia > Meandrinidae > Meandrina > Meandrina meandrites. The sequence continues at coordinate 14,277,180 of OY855912.1, read as the reverse complement.
TTGAGCGCAAAGGAAGCTGTGAACGTTTCAGTCGTGACTAAAAAGATGTCTTATTTCTTATTCGACCTCCCAAAATAATTGCGTTCGACGAAGGAGAACGCTCTCTAATCGGTAAACAGTGGCATTTTATTGGACTATGTATGGTTGTCAATTTGGCCCCCCAGAAATTTTTCAGGGGCGAATGACGTCATCTCCATGCCATGTGCTTCTGTTTCGGTGTTTGGAGTGATTTCTTTCCACAAAATTGTCCTCTGTTATGGTATGTTATCGCTGCTGTTTGGAGGGTTTTCATCCAAGGAAGAAGAGTTTTAATCAGCCACCGAACGTCGTAAAAGGAGTGGAAATCGAGTAAGTCGATCGTTGTTTTATAGGCAAGGTAAACCAGCGTGTTTACATGCAAAACGATTCACAAAATTGGCTAAAATTACAAATCGTTAGCATTTCATGTAAAACGAGTGAGTAGAATAAGGATCAAAATTGTTTTATCGCTTCTTTGAATTTGTATTGTATAGTTATTCGCAGAATTTTTAGGCATTTTGATGAGGAAATCATTATTGAATATTATGAGTGTATTGACTATGAACGAAAAGTTGATGTGCTGTGCCTCGATCTATTTTCAAATGGAAGTGAAAGTATTTGTAGAAGTCTGTGGAGTTTTAGAAGTTGTGTAGTGTCAAAAGATAACAACTAAAGTGAAATAAATAATTATTTGTCGTGTACATGATAATTCATTTCTATTCCATATGGATTCATTTATGACTTTGTACGTTTCTGCTTTGTGAATGTCACATGAAGTGCTAGGAGCGACTTCTATTCACTTTGTATTACAATATTCTGACATCAATGAGAATTTGTCGTTCCATTCATTATTTGAAATTCTTTTTGACCTTTGGCAAACAATCACTGCTATGATGACAGATCATGTTTCTGTCCAGTCCAATATTTTATGATTTAAAAATCATTTGAATGGCTTCTTCTGTAACACCCAATTTACGATAACACAGCTTGCAAGCAAAGAAAAATTCTGCTTTAACATATCAAGAACCGCTACAGTGTCACAATTTTTTCACAGTTTATTAAACCCCTTCGAAAACAACACAATCCATTTCTTGATGCGACAAATTCCAGTTTATTTTGCAGACAGATGTTCTTTTGGCTCGTCACGCTATTCTCAGTGTTGAGTAAGAAGTAATTCTCGTAAACCGCCTGAACTTAACAAGCAATCATGACTATAATCATGTTAATATCATAAGAATTTTTGGGTATAAACAAGGGTCTGTTGTTCCTAAACGAGCATGGGACCCCCCCCCCCCCCCCCTCCCCATTTTTAGTTCAAAATTTAAGTTCCTATAATATAAACAATCAATAGGCAATGTTTGACAAAAATCCCAGTGTAGGCTCTATTTTAGTGCAATGACCTTAAATATCAAGTTAGAAATAAACAGTGGCACACTGAAGGATCGTGTGCATGTATAACATTATGTTCTGTTTTGCACAACGGAGGCGTGATCGACAGATCTAGAAGCAACCAAGTTTCGATCCATGACTGCACGGGCCGAGAGGACTGACAAGTTTATCGAATTACTAAAAATACAGCCAAGTTCGAACTTACTGAGAGATGTTTCAGAACACTTTCAAACGAAATGCTCATCAGACGGCATTGACTTGCGTAAAATAGCATACAGTTGAATATTTAATGAAGGTTGACAAGTAACCATGGCTTTGCTGGAAATCGTAAAGGCGTCTTTAAATAACCATGCTGCAAAATAGTGTGATTTTAATTAACAATGACTTAAATTAAGTGTATAAAAATTAACGCTTATTTTTGAAATTCGCGTTAATAACATGTATCGTTAATTTCCTATAATAAGCCTGATATAGTTAGTATTTTCAGTATCGTGGAATCCCGGGGAGCAAAATTGCAGTGTTGGATTAAGGGAGGTAAATGACGATTGGTTAGAGTTTTCCAGAGGTTCGAGAAGTCGGGATTCAACTGAAACTGATAGGATTTTAGGATTTGTTTGCCAAGTAACAATGGCAGAGGTGTTTTTTTTTGATAACATAGTCAACATACATTAGTTTGAAAGTAGTGGTTAGATGAGAGGAACTGATTAATATTTTAACGTTCGCGAGAAGAATGAACTGGACTTCCGCTTGAAAAAGAATAAAAAGGGCGAATC